>JADRCD010237069.1:29504-48851 GCA_019843815.1 Montemys delectorum
GTAAGTAGGAGAGGGTGGGTTGGTGAGCAGGGTGAGGGGGGAGGGAACAGGAGGTTTTTGTTTGTTTGTTTTTTTTTTTTTTTTTTTGAGACAGGGTTTCTCTGTGTAGCCCTGGCTGTCCTGGACCTCACTCTGTAGACCAGGCTGGCCTCGAACTCAGAAATCCGCCTGCCTCTGCCTCCCAAGTGCTGGGATTAAAGGCGTGCGCCACCACCGCCCGGCTGTTTGTTTGTTTTTGCTTTTTATTTTATTTTATTTTATTTTATCTTTTTTTTTTTTTTCCGGAGGAGAAACTGGGAAAGGAGATACCATATGACATGTAAATAAAGAAAATATCTAATAAAAAAAATCATTCTAAGTTGGACGGTGGTGGTACACGCCTTTAATCCCAGCACTTGGGAGGCAGAGGTTGGCTGATTTCTGAGTTCTAGGCCAGCCTGGTCTACAGAGTGAGTTCCAGGACAGCCAGGGCTACACAGAGAAACCTTGTCTCGAAAAACCAAAAAAAAAAAAAAAAAAAAATCATTCTATTTGTTGAGATAAGGTCTCAGGCCCAGGCTAGCCTTGATCTTGGGACCTACCTGCCTCAGCCTACTGAGGGGCTATGTGTCTTTTTTAAAGCCACAGTGGGGATGGAATTGAACCCATTCTTTAGGCTTGCTAGGCTAAGTGCTCTATCACTGAGTTGCAGCTCCAGTCCTTGGCTTTTCAGATACGATCTTCCTGCCTGTTAGTGGCTGCCCTTAGATTCTGCTGCTTCTGCTTCATTCTGCCCGAGTGCTGGGAGGTAGGCATGTGCTGCTGCACAGACTCAGTAGGCTTTCCTTCCAGTCTCTTCTTCCTTCTCCTCTTCCTTCTTGCCCCTCTTCTCCATCCTTCATCCCTCCTTTTTCTTCCCCTCCTTTTTGCTCCTCCTGTGTTTTCCTGTTCTTCCTCCCATCTCCTCTCTTTCCTTTTAACTTATCCCTCTGCCCTACCTTCACTCCTGCCTTCTTCCTTGCTTCTTTCTGTGCTGTTATGTCGTTTTTTGAGGTAGAATTTCATTGTGTACTCAGGCTGGCCTGGAACTTGGTTGCAGCCCAGGGTGACCTCAGGTTCACTGCAGTCATCCTGCTTCTTCTGCTCCAGTGCTAGGAGGATTACATTGTATGTGCCATCATACCCTTCTTTTTAAAATTTTCTCTTTTTTTGACTCTTTAATTTGAGTCAGTGTGTGGGGGTTTGTTTGTGTGTGTGTGTGTGTGTGTGTGTGTGTGTGTGTGTGTGTGAGTGTGGGAGAGAGGGGGCTTTGGGCCAGTAAATATAGCTACTGTCATTAGACTTCATTCCACAAATCCCACCCTCCAGTTGAGTACTACATGAAGATTGCCAAATGCCAGTCACTATTACTAAAACCTATTACATCTCTTTCTTTCTCTAGTCTTGTTTTCTAGAGTGCTTATATATAGTACATAAAAATGCCAGGGTCTTTTACACATGTGAATAACTATGAATCAATTTATCCTCACAACAGACTCATTGTAAAGGCGGCACATGCCTTTAATTCTAACTCTCAGGAGGCAGAGGTAGGAGGATCTCCAGTTCAAGTTAGCCAGGGCTGCATAGGAAGACCCTGTTTCAAAACACAAACCAGTCAAACAAGAAAACAAACAGCACCCAGCCCCATTGCAGAGGTAGAGGCTAGGTAATTTAGGATTATGTATTATTAAAAATGGCATTATGAAAAAGCCATCAGTAATACATTGTATGCATACATGAAATTCTCAAAGAATAAATGAAAGTATTTTAAAAATGGTGTGCTAACCAAACAAATTTCATCTTAGAATCTGTTATTACTTGAACTATTCTTTTTCCTAGACTTTTTTTATTTTTTTTGCAGGAGCAGTGCCAGAGTTCAAACCTAAGGCTTTACACATGGCAGATGAGCATTCATCACCTTAGCTTACCCACAGCCCTCCTTTAACTTCTAAAGGCAGTGCTTTGCCTGACTTGTCTACCACAGTCAGTCCCAGTCAAGTCTCTGAGTACAGGGCCAAGTTTGGTCTAGAACCCAAGGTTCTTCTTGTTTCTGCAGGGATTTCAGACACGCTCCATCATCTAGATGGTTCTAAGCGTTTTGTATTTAATTTGTCTTTTTTCAGACAACTTTTAAAATATATGTTATTTAGTGCTGTCACACATGCTCATGTGCTTGCATGTGTGCGTGCATGTCCACGTGTGTGTGAGATTGTGCAGGGATTTCTTAACTGGCAGTCTTCTAAGAGGATGCTGGGTAGTCACTTGATGGCTGTTTCCATCTGGAGATGAGGCTACTACATTTCTGGATATATATATATGTGTGTGTGTGTGTGTGTGTGTGTGTGTGTGTATGCACATACATATACATATATATTTTAATTTCTCTTGCTGTGCTAACTTTTCTAAATATACCATTCTTATCTCTTTAGGAAACTGCTCAGTTTTACTTTCTGGTAATATCTATTATATTTTTTCTCCTTTGCAAGTTTCAATAGTTGTTTCTAAAAAGTTATTTTATTGATTAGTTTTTATTCTACATGAAAGTTCTTGTTTATTACTCCTTTATTCCTTGTAAAGTTTTTTTCAGATTCTGTTTTCTAATTTGCTTTAGGTCCCCCCATTCCTTATGGAATCTGGTAATTTTTTTTTTGAAAGAACTTAAAGAATTGGAGATTAAAAATGCCTAAACAGAGCTTTGTTGTTATATTGTTAATATTCTTGTTTGTAATTTTCTTTTAAATAAAAATATTTAGACATTTTGTGTGTGTTTGTCTATGTATCTGTCTGTGTGTATGCACTTTCTGTTATATTGTTAGTATTCTTGTTTTTTCTAAATAAAAATATTTAAATTTTTTTTGTGTGTGTATTTGTCTGTTTGTGTCTATGTGTATGGACATGCGTTGGCACTTGTGTGATTAGAGGAATCTACTGGGGTTGGCTCTCATCTTTCACTCTGTTGTTGCAGGAATTGAACTCAGGTTGTCAGCTTAATGGCAAAACCTTTACCTACTAAGCCATCTACCCTTCTAGCCTTTCATTATTTTGTATAACTTTTGTATATGTACATATTAGTGTTGAACATATTCCTTAACTATTTTCCTTTCTTCTTTCTCTCCACCATCCTCTCCCATTGGTCATTTTCCCTAGGCAGCTCTATTTCTTTTTCTTTTTCTTTTTCTTTTTTTCTTTCTTTCTTTTTTTTTTCGAGACAGGGTTTCTCTGCATAGCCCTGGCTGTCCTGGAACTCACTCTGTAGACTAGGCTGGCCTCGAACTCAGAAATCCACCTGCCTCTGCCTCCCAAGTGCTGGATTAAAGGTGTGGGCCATCACCGCCTGGCGACAGCTCTATTTCTATTTACTAAAATTTATTTATTATTATTGTGGTGGAGTGGCATGGCATGGCATGGCATGATGTGTCTGTGTGGAAGTTAGAGGACAACATTGGAGTTGGTTTACTCCTTCTACGTTTACATGGTGTCTTAGTTAGGGGTTACTATCGCTGCGATGAAACACCAAGACCAAAAGCAGGTTGAGGAGCAAAGGTTTATTTGGCTTACACTTCTGCATCATAGTCCATCATTGGAGGAAGTCAGAATAGGAACTCAAACAGACAGGAACCTGTAGGCAAGAAGGAGCTGATGCAGAGGCCTTGGTGAGGGGCTCCCTTCAATCACTAATTAAGAAAATGCCATACAGCTTGCCTGTATGCATTTTCTCAATTGAGGTACCCTCCTCTCAAATGACTATAGTTTATGACAAGTTGACACAGAACTAGCCAGCACACATGGGTTCCACTTAACTGATTTCAGATTTGCCTAGCAAGCAAGCTGCCTTCCCTTCTGAGCCACCTCTCCCCCTCTCTTCTCCTTTCAAGTCTTGTAACTCAGCCTGGCCTGTGTCTTGGGATCCCTCTACTCATTACTCCAAGTGTTGCTGTTATAGGCATGAGCCATCATGCCTAGTTAACTTTATAATAATTATGATTAAGTTGTTCATATTTTGTGTGTTTCCATGGAGTCTGATTTTGCAGTTCATATTTTTGTAAGAAATCTATTTTGTAGTGTGTATATATAGGTCACTCTGAGTCAAGTTAATTTCAGAGTTGATTGGGACCTTGTTTCAGGCATATTGAACAGAGCTCTGTAGCAGAATTTGGGCATACAGCCATTTCCAGAGTCTGGTCCAAATAAGCAAGAACAGACAAAGATTGTCTTTTTCTTTGCTGAAGGCTTTCTCTGTGTAGCCTGTCTCAGGACTCTTGCCCTCTTTCTGCCCATCTCTGTTGGCTATTCAGTGTAAAAGGATTTAGATTTTCATTTCTTAGTTGCTTTCAGCAAATATATATTGTGGTTTTATTTATATGTGAGAGTCTCTGCTTGAAATCTATAATGCCCCCTCTCTAGGGGCAGTTGTGAAGTTTGGTAAGCTTCCTGATAAATACATTGTAGAAAATAAGGACATAACAAGTAGCATTGTGGTGGCATGGCTCTTTCTGCCTGCTTTTCTGTGTTTTGATTATTGGGACAGGCCCCCCCCCCCCCCTTTCTGGAAGATTTTTAAAAGAAGGATACGTCCCTTCCCTTCCCACCAAAAATGACAAGAACAGGAAGGAGAACACATTTAAAACAATATATTTCTTTGTGGTAATTTTACATAACAATTTTTTAAGGTTTATCTTTTAAATTATGTGTATTGGTGTGTGTGTATGTGCAGATGAGTGAGTGTGGGTGTCTTCAGATTCAGAAGAGGGTAGAGCTGGAGTTAGAGGTACTTGTCTCTGATAGGAGAACTTCGAGTTGAACTTGGTCTTTGGGAAGTCCACTTCATCTTTCCAGCCCATACAATCAAATATCAGAGGATATTATAAACAGAAGTTTCCAGAAAAACAGCAAAACCATGCCCATGTTAAAGATTCACAAAGCAGGTTGCCTGGTTCGAATGTGTTAGGAGACTTGCATGCAGTGCTGCTTGTCTGGAATCAGATTATTTTGTGCTATTAATGGGAAACAACTGTCTTCTTCTGGGTTTTACTTAGTAACCATGTTTGTGACTGTTAGGTAAATTATTTTGGAATGTACTAATAGGCTACCCACCAGCTTTCACCGACTGAAAGTTATAAGATAGTTATAAGAAAGTTATAAGATAATTCTGTAACAGAGAGTTCTTACCTTGCTGTAATTAACCTACCTGATATTTTAGTATGCAATGTATTTGAGGAGTGCTTTCTTTATTTCTTACATTCTTTTATTATGGAACAAAGCCTTATGAGGATGTTACCCTGTGGGAATCATGTGTACATATTATGTATGTATTAGGCTAACCTGAATCTGTCCTGGGCCATGGTCACTCATGGTTCTGAACCATAGTCTGACTATGGTTCCAGAATAAACTCTGTCTTATTCTCTTGGGTGCTAGAGCAGTTGTTGTTGTTGTTGTTGTTGTTGTTGTTGTTGTTTTCTTTTTTTTTGGATGTGGTTTTGAAGACAGAGTCTCCTTTTGTATCCCTGGCTTGGAATTCCTTTTGTAGACTAACATTGGCTTTGAACTCACAGAGATCCACCAGCCCTTGCTTTAGAGTTCACCATGCTCCTATCAGCTGTGGTTTTAATCAACAGATAGTTTTGTTTTTAGATTGCTTACAAATTGTTTGTGTCTTTGAGTTTGATTTTTTCTTTTCCTTTTTCTTTTTTCTTTCTTTCTTTTTTTTTTTTTTTTTTTTTTTGCCTCTTATAGCCCAAGCTAGCCTCACATTTATAATCTAGCTAAGGATGACCCACAGTCATCTTGCTTTTATACAAGTATGTGTACCACATTTGTCATGGAAAATATTTTTTTCCTCCAATAGAATTGGCTGGGGGATATTTATTCTTTCTATGAAAACATTCATTTACAAACTTTTATCTAATTTCTAACACATTCATATTTATTAGAGGCTAACTTTATAAATTACTGTGGCTCAGAGGGGAAGAACACTTACACAAGCAGCAGTACCTGTGTTCAGATCCAGGTACCCACATAAAAAGACAGTGTGGCCTGTTTGTAACCCACCCCTGAGGACAGGACACAGGAGCTCCTGGGTTGCCTGGCCAGCCAGCTAACCTGTAAAAACAGCAGGTTCCAGATTCAGCAGGAAACCCTGTTTTTAGGGGATGAGAGGAGTAATTGGTCAGGATGACTGATGTCCTCCAGCATTCGCATGCCGGTGTCTGTACCTGCACACATACTTGCATGCATGCACACACACATACACACTCACACATGCACTCACACACACACACTCACACACACACACACACACACACATACTCACACACATGCCACTCCACTCCACACCATACAATATAAATTAGAAAGAAATTGTCAGCCAGGCATAATGACACCTGGGTGATGTTTGGGGCTTGGGCTGCATAAAGAAACCTGTGCACGCGCGCTCGAGTGTGTGTGTGTGTGTGTGTGTGTGTGTGTGTGTCTGTGTGTGTCTGTGTGAGGTTGTGAAGGGAGAGAGATGGAGGGTATGAATTAGTGGACTGATTTGTTACTGAATAGTAAAGTGACTGGATATCAACAGTATACTGTCTTATTTTATAAGTGTAGGTAAGAAAGGAAAAAGGAATAGTTAGAAATGATTTTTAAAGTTCTTCACTATAAAAAATAATAAATGTTTAAAGTAATAAACATTTTGCTTGATTTAAACATTCAGTTTACACATGTATCAAAAAAATTAACACTGTACTGTTTATGTATATCCTTTGTGTACCAGTTAAAAAAATTAAAACTATGAAATTATTAAGTGTGACCTCCTAACTTCCATAGTGTCCTTAGCTTTTAATAAGACTAGAGCTTGGGCTGGAGAGATGGCTCCGTGGTTAAGACACTGATTGCTCTTCCAAAGGTCCTGAGTTCGAATCCCAGCAACCACATGGTGGCTCAGAATCATCCGTAATGAGATCTGACGCCCTCTTCTGGTGTGTCTGAAGACAGCTACAGTGTACTTACACATAATAAATAAATAAACCTTTAAAAAAAAAAAGTAAGACTAGAACTCAGCCTACTCTGTCTGCTCTTTAGCTTGTTTTTCCTCTGAGCGAATGTCAGGGGTAGCCTGTGCTTTCTTTTCTCCAGTGTGCTAAGTGTGGCCACTGAAATGAGATTTCTTTTGTGTAATATTTTGATACTGCTCCAGAAAGATTTTTAGTGTGGTTCTGGGACTAATTGCCTGACTCTCATACTAGGCTAGTGTTCTGCCATTGAGCTGTTCCCACAGTTTTGCTTTAGAATCTTAACCATTCTAGTCCTTGTTCTTTGTGTCATTCATGTACTTGCAATTGAAGTACTTTAAATGTTTTCTTGATAACTTCAAAAGACTAATGCTAGTTAAAATTATAATAAACATCTGGTATTTAAAGGTAAGTATGACAAGATTTAGCAATAACAAATAGAAGTAAAGAGTATACATAACTTTAATAGAGAACTGAAGTAAGCACATTAAAAAATAGGCTGGAGTAGACTAATGTGTTTTGTTTGTGCCATCTTTATTTTACGGCATCATTGAAGAACAGAAAAAATGTGTCTGTGATGTGCATAGCAATTTAAATCTAAATGTGGATGAGTTTACTAAGCAGAGCTTACAAAGAACACATCTAAGATCAGTACTATAAGATGACCTTGCAAAGGAGATGGAGTGAGTTATGCAGGGGAGGTAGCAGTAAGTGAAGGAAGTAGTGTCCCTCACCTCCGAACAAAGTATCCATGTTTCTCCTTTGTGGAGTTACAGATTCCTGAACTTAATTTCATTACAAATAGAATGTAACTAAAATTAGAGTTTAGCTAAGTGGTATTGGACCACCTGAAAATGGAGATGAACTGAGGCTGTTAACTCAGTGGTAGAACACTTACCCAGCACTTGTGAGGGTAGAGGTTCTATCTCTAGCACCACAAAAAAGCCAGTTTAGAGCCGGGCAGTGGTGGCGCACACCATTAGTTCCGGCACTTGGGAGGCAGAGGCAGGCAGATCTCCTGAGTTCAAGGCCAGCCTGGTCTACAGAGTGAGTTCCGGAACAGCCAGGGTTACACAGAGAAACCCTGTCTCTAAAAGAAGGAAAAAAGAAAGAAAGCTAGAGGCATTCTAAGAATACAGCTCTGCGTTTTATAACAACAGTAACTGTATTAGATAGTTCTCAAAATTACTGAAGGAATACTGTCAAAGGGTGTGAATCATTTCTACCACAAAAACATCTTTTAAATATTAATTTTATTTGCATTTATTGTGTATCTATTATGTATATATGTTCTCTATATGCATGATATGTTTGTGTTCAGAGTCCAGAATAGGGTGTTAGAGTCTCTGGAGCTGGAACTAAAGGGATTAATGAGCTGTTTGATGTGGATACTAGGAGCCAAACTTGGGCCCTCTATAAGAGCAACAATTGAGCCATCTTTATGACCTTCTTCTCTTCTTTGGGGTCGGGGTGCGGGTAGGATGGGGGAGGCAAAAAAACTATTAAAACAAACAAAAAACCACAAGCAACTGTGAAGTGTTTAAAGATTTTGCCCTTCCATGTAGACTAACAAGGTAGTCCTCTACAGTTTTATAGATGTTGATAGGAGACACTGGACTTTTTTTTTTAATTGGTTATTTTCTTTATTTACATTTCAAATGTTATGCCCTTTCCTGATTTCCCTACCCCCGTAGAAACACCCTATCCCATCGTCCCTCCCCCTGCTTCTATAAGGGTGTTCCTCCACCCACCCACCCACTCCCACCTCCCTGCCTGCAATTCCTCCACACTGGGGCATCTGTCGAGCCTTCATAGGACCAAGGACCTCTCCTTCCATTGGTGCGTGCCAAGGCCATCCTCTGCTACATACGCAGCTGGGGCCATGTGTACCCCTTCGTTGATGGCTTAGTCCCTGGGAGGTCTGGGGGGCTGGTTGGTTGATATTGTTCTAAGGGCCAAAGACACTTTTTCACTCCGGAGACATGAGATAGCAGAATGTTAGCATTTGTGCCCTTAGTTCCATGGAAGTTTAATTCAGGTTATCTGAAGGCTTGGCAGAAAAGCACAGTTCCTGGCTGAGCCATCTCACTGACCTTCATCTTCAGTGATTTAGGTTAGCTTGTTCAAGAGTGTCATCTCTATGTTTGGGAACTCAGACTGTTAGAATGAGAATAGAGCTCTGCCTTTGCCTTGACCTTTGCCCTGGAGAGAGATGACATCTTCATTATACTGGATGATAAACAGGCCCTCTTAGATCTTAAGTGGGATACATTATTTCTAGACCTCAGGACTATTTCCAGTACAACTGTGCTTTAACAAGAAAATATGGAGCAAAGAGTCAGTGTCTGTCTCACAAGATGGATGAAAGCATACAGATCTAAGTAGATCTGAGTGCATCTTATAATCTACCTTTGCAGTATACCTTCCTGGGTTCTGGCAAAAGTTCCCATGATTGCACAACTTGGTGGTCACTGAACACCCTGACAGAGACAGCACAGATCTCTCTCTTTTTTGACTTAGAAGAAAGACATTAAATTGAGGTTATTTCCTATAGAATTAAGACCCAGATAGCTGACTAAATTAGAGAGCCAGGTGGTTTCTCAGTTCTTGTACTGAGTTTCTACTTGGCCTAAGGCATGAATGTAGCTATTGCAGGATACATTGTGCACATACATATGGCCTTGTCTTGAGGAAGGAATTGCTATTTTGTCATCTATAACGATCTAAACCACTGAGTTGAACTGACACAAATGGCCCTAGGGCCAAGGCGGTTGACAATGATTGCTTTAGCTAGTCAGGAACAAATTGCAAATCTAATTAGATGACTTCCAGTGTAGGAATAATTACCTGAGAACATAGTCTAATTAACTTATTAGTTTTCCTGTGGGATCCCTCCGCTCCCTTAAGGATGGATCCTTAAAACACTTGAAGGTCTCTTATGACCATCTCTAATTACAAGTCACAACATTCATACTTGATTTCTACACAAGAAATACTGGGGCTGCCTATTCCTTTAGAGTTAGTGCTTCCTAAACAACATGCTGTTTAGAATCCCCATTGCCCACACCAACTACTAAAGTTGGGGAGCACTTGAGGACAGTTTCTCTAGTATGCCATCCTGGTTAGCCGTAGGCTTCTCACTTCAGTTCATGTAATTAGTACCTTTTTTTTTGGAGAGTGTACCTGAAGCTGGGCAGAACAATCTGTTCTGTTTTATCTGTGTCACCAGCCAGGTGGCATTCATTTGTCCTTTGGAGTGATTGAATGATAGATGTAGGAATGGGGATAGAACAGATACCTGGAGAACTTTGAGCATCCTTGTTCCCAAGAGGCCATTGTATGAGGTTAAGGAATATGGTCGTCAGAGCTGTCTGGGAGGGCTTGTACAGGTCCTGCCAGGTCAGTTGAATTTAGAATGTTTTCATGGTTTGTAGTAATTGTACCAGAGGATTTTCTTTTGGGAAGGAAGTGCCAGTGTGATCTGGAAGACAGACAGATCGACACCCCCCCCCCCCCCCCGGTCCATCTTCTGAGATGCTTTTCTCTCATAAATGCCAGGGTTGTTGACTTGACTTCTTTTTTATTGTCTGAAAATCAGTGTATTACAGTTCAGTATGTAAGATCTGTTTATTGTCTGCATTGGTCAGGTGCATAGGAAAAAGGACATTTTAATTAAACTTTTTATGCCTCTTTGGTTGCTCAGTTATGGGTTAAAGACTTAGGTTTTGTTTTTGTTTGTTTGTTGAGACTGGGTGTCATATAGTCCAGGGTGGTCTCATTCCTTATATAGCCAAAGAGGGCTTTGAACTTCTCATGTTCTTGTCTCTACTTCCTTGAATGTACATGCTAGGCAAGCACTCTGCCAACCAAGCTATAATGTGAAATCTCAGCCCTTTCAGTATTTTAAGTTGTCTATTTGGGGGAGGGGGGAAGCTTGGGGAACTTTTATTAGAGTTTAAAGGAAAAATCCTAGGGCAAGCAAGCTGTAAATCTCGAAGCTGCCCAGAGCAGTAGAATGGAGAAGAGAAGCAGAGAAAAGCAAGCAGCTTGAGTTGGCGTAGAGGTCAGCCATGTGGCAGGAGGCAACTACACAGCTTAACAGGGCCTTTGGAGAAACCATAGGGAAGCCCATGGTGTTAGGGAAAGCACCCTTAGAACAGAGTCAGAGAGAAGAAAAGGGAACTCAGAAAAGCTTGCAGACTTTTGAAGCAAAGTGTGTGGGCTCTGTGAGAGACTGAGTGTTGCTGAGAGACTGAGTGTAGCTATATAAGATGCTTCTGGGTGAACAATATAGCAAGGTATCAGTACTTCAGCTAACACCTGTGGTTGGTCAGGCGGTTCTGTTGGAATAGCCAATACCAGTCTCTACAAAAGAGTCATCAAGAGTGAAGAACACTAAAACTAGAAGAAAGAGGAGCCAGTATGCTACTAGCATGTAAAATGACTCTCTCCAAGACTCAACAGTTCTGGGAAGAGGTGGTATGGTAACCTCTGTGTTAGGAATGAAATCAAGGGACTGGAGGGATAGCTCAGTGGTTAAGAGCACTGGCTGCTCTTCCAGAGGTCCTGAGTTCAGTTCCTAGCATAGAGATCCACCTGCTTCTGTCTCAGGAGAGCTGGGTGTATCACTACCACCTGGAGATCTTTTCAACATAGGAATATTTAGTATTTGTCAGTATTAATATCGGGGAGCTATATGAATTCAAATAAGAAGCTGCTAAGTAGGGATTGCTCTTGCCAGAAGAATTGCGGAGTAGTATGAATGCAGAGAGACTTGTATTCAAAGGGGTCATAATCATGTGAAACCTTAAAGCCTCTAGCTCATTTCTACATGGGCTTTGTTTTCTGGCCACAGCCTCTTTTAGAGTTTATGAATGTTCACAATATAGGAATGGATAATACAGACAACAGTTGTGTGTACTTAGCAGTGAAGACCACAATGGCAGTACCTTAAATGGCTTCCCTTCCCTACTGAGAACTCCACTCAAAAAGTAGGGATCTGATCCCTCTGAAGGAGTTGCGTTTCTACGTCCAGTAGTGCTATACGTTTCGAACTGGCCCCTAAAATAATTTACACATGTTTGAAATAACATCTCTAATTAACTTTCTCTTTAATATGGCTCATTGGGAGTTAGAGAGATTGGTAGAGTTATTGGGGTGAAGGCAGTATTGGGAGAGAAGAGCTTTGTACCTGTTCACAGGAAACATTTTCTTTCTGTTTTGAGTGGTGTGGTGGCTTCATGGTGATTAATGGAAACTGTCCTTTGTGCTGTCGGAAGACACAAGTCAACAGTGATAGTCTGCTACATTTTGGCAGAGGGACTAAGGTTTTGGTCCCTTTCATTGACTAGGGCTCAATCTGTATAGTAAATAGCCCATGTTTTTAGGAGTCTACCTTAATGCGGCCTATTGTTCATTAACAAGGTAGCATCTCTGAATTCTCAGGCTTGGTGGCTAGTGTTTGTAATCCCAACAACAATCAGGAGTCTGTGGAAGAAGGGTTGCTATAAGTTTAAGGCCAGTGTGGGTTGTAGTATAATACCCCTCCTTTAAAAGACAGAATGGGAATTTTTCTTTTTTTGTAGAATTAGAGCTGACATTAAGAGTTTTCTAGATTCCTTGACCTAGTTTCTTAGGTTCCAGTTATGTTCATTAGCATTTTGATACCTGCCTGTAGCTATAAAAATCCATATGCAGAGGGGTTTTGTCAAGGACATTTCTTCCAGTGGAACTTCTCACAGGATAGCCTTTTGTAAAAATATGCTTGATGTGTCTTATCGCATCTCCAAAGGACTGATTGTTAACAACATAGACTGGGAGGATCTGAGAACCAGCATAGTACTGCCATTCTTTTCTTTCTTTTGTTTAAACCAATTTTTATGTGTATGACTGTTTTGCCTGCATGTATATCTATGTACCTTGAGCATGCCTCATGAGGTATGAAGAGGTCAGAAGATAGTCGTCCCCTGGGACTGGAATTACAGACAGCTGTGTGCTGCCATGTGGGTGCTGGGAATTGAACCTCAGTCCTCTAGAATAGCAGTCAGTGCTCTTAACTGCTGAGCCTTCTCACTTATCCTTCTCCCCACCTGTTTAAGTATGTGTATGATTGTTTTGTCTCCATGTGTCTGTCTGTGTACATCACATACTTGCCTAATGTCCATTAAAGGTCAGAAGAAGGCATCAGATCCCCCTAGAACTGGAGTTATAGTTATAAGCAGTGAATGAGTGCTGGGAATGTGGAACTTAGGCCATCTCTGCAAGCTTGTCTACCAAGCTATCTCTCCAGCCTAGTTGTCACTATCCTTAACAAGCATTATTTACCTGTCATTATTTACTCTGTCACCTTCAACAAGTTAGCCAAAGATTTGCTTTGTTCTAACCATAGTAAGTACAAAATTTGCTCCTTTTACATTCAGTGTACACACGTCTCTTAAATATTATTTGAAAATATTTAGAACCTTGTATGCTCATATTCCACCAGTTAAATCTTAATTCTAGTTGTTCATGAGGCAGATCTGTTGAGGCTTCCATCTAGTAAAGTTGAAAATATCTAGAGAATTATTGAGGCTCACAGGTACCCATCCTGATACTGTCTTAATTTTAATAAATAATGAATTAGAGGATTATTAGCAGTTCTCATGAGTTCTTTTTAATTCCTTTTAATCAGCTTCCTCCATCCTAGAAGCTCTTCTTTGCCAGTGTGTTTCATTCTTACTCTGACTCCAAATTTGAAGGATCTGAGCTTTTCCTTTTGCTAGGTTAATTTAACTTTGGCTCTTGGTTCTGTTGAAAGATAAGAGAGAGACGCTAGGCCAAAGAAAATATCACTGAGCAACTACAAGAACCAGTACGACGGGCAGAGTGTGCGGAACACACTCTTCTTTAGTCCCAGCACTTCGAGGCAGAAGCAGGGGGATTTCTGTGAGTTTGAGGCCAGCCTGGTCTTCAAAGAGTTTAAGGACAGCAAAACTACATAGAGAAACCCCATCTCAAAGAAAAAGAAAAGAAAAACAGAACAAAACAAACAAACAAACAAACAAACAAAAAACCCACCAAAACAACCCCCCCAACAAAAAACAAAAACAAAAACAAAAAAACAACCCAGCATTCAGTATTTGTTCAGGTAACTGAGTCTGGTTGCATTAAGGTGCTACAAAGAGGGCATTGCCTGCACACAAAGCTGGACACATTACCGGGAAGAAGACTCCTTCCTACTTTAGGGAGCTAGATCTTCTAGAATGGCCAATGAACCTTCCTTACCTTTGTTCCTTGGTGTTTACACTATCTTATACCTAATACTGACGATTATACACAATCAATGATCATGCCACTTGGTATAAATTTGCCTTTGCTTCCTCATTAAAAGGAGAAAGTTTTAAATAAACTCTTGAGCAGTTATATATTATATGAAGAGAATGAGTTGTGGGCCAGTCAGGCTAGTACATGCCTTTAATCCCAGCACGCAGGAGGCAGGGTAGAGGCAGGTGAATCTTTGTGAATTTTGAGGCCAGCCCCGTCAGTATAGCAAGCTCAGCATAGCAAGCTCAGCCGGCTACATAGTGAGACACTGTCTCAAATGAAAAACAAAACGAAGATTAAAAAAAAGAGAATACTTTGTGCTTCTAGTTAGGAATCAAACCCAGGGCCTCCTGTATCCTGGCAACCACTGAGTCCTTCCTAGGCTGCTATCCCTTGGTGAATTTTGATGACTAAATGCAAGTTTTAAGTGAATTTCTGTTTGCTAAGGTGGAACTCAGGGCTTTGTACATATATGCTATCAAGTGAGTTATAGCCTCAGCTCTTCCTCCTCAAATGTTTTATTTTAAAGGTTTGTTTTTCTTTTCTTTATTTTCTATAACTACAGTTATTTATATATTTATTTCTTCTATGTAAGTGTGTGGGTTCATGTACCAAGGTGAGTGGGTGGAGATTGTCTTTATTTTTGTAATTATTTATATTTATTTGGCATTGTGCCTACATGTATGTCTATGTAAGGGAGTCATATCCACTGAAACTTGAGTTATAGACAGTTATGAGCTGTTACGTGGATTCTGGGAATTGAACTCAGGTCCTCTGGAAGAGCAGCCAATGCTCTTAACCATTGAACCATTTCTCTAGCCCCAAATGCCATATTTTAAAAACAATTTCATAGGCTCTTACTGGGCAAGCTGAACAGACAGATATATAAGAGGCTTGCAGATAACTATAAACTTTGAGCTTACAGTTTTTCCCTTTAATGGTGTCTGCCATGTGCAATTCTTTCTGCCTTCAGTAATTTCCATATTTGCCTCTTATCCTCTTAGTTTTCTTTTAAAGTCTGTCAGTCTGTAAAGACTTTAAGTGAAATGTTTTCAATCTGCTTGAACTGCACCCATTTACAGTAATTCAAATAATCTGAGCGTGTCAGCACAGCACTTAACTCATTGCAATGTAACCACTGATTTTGTTGTTGTTGTTGTTATTTGTGTCTTTAATAAAGTAAAAGTGACTGAACAGGCCTCCTCTCCTTCCACACATTCCAGATGTCTAGGAAACAGTTTTTCCCTCTAACAGTTGCTTTAGAAAAGCTATTAAGTATTAACTGATTTGAGCCTTGAACTGATTTAAGGAAATTATTTTACCTAATACATACTCATTGGAAAATAGGTATGAGATACAGTCCCATGGTCCAGTGCATATGGACAGCATATACATTATCTACTATACCAAATAATATTTTCTTGCTCTATTTAAATTTAAAATATAGACTGTGGATATTCATAAAGAAAAAGTGGCTCGAAGAGAGATTGGTATTTTGACAACAAATAAGAATACATCAAGAACTCACAAAATAATCGCACCCGCAAATATGGAGCGTCCTGTCAGGTATATTCGGAAACCTATTGACTACACAGTTCTGGATGATGTGGGCCATGGAGTTAAGGTAAGCATTCTGTATTATATAATGTGAATTATTTTGAATAGAAATTGTGGTAGGAGTTTCTTACTTGATAGATTCCCTTTAGCTAGCAACTAGTATATTTTTTATAGAATATGTATTTTAAAGATACAAGTGTATGAATGTTTGCCTGTGTGTGTGTGTGTGTGTGTGTGTGTGTGTACACTAAATGCATGTCTGGTTCCCTTCGGGGTCTGAAGAGGGTGCTGTATCTTCTAGATCCTCTGGCAGTGAGTTATGGGTAATAATGAGCTATTATGTGGATGCTGGAAAGTAAACACCACTCTGCAAGAACAACAAGTGCTCTTAACTGTTGAGCCATCTCTCCAGCCCTCTAGAATATTCATTTAATGAGCTACATGTTTGACTAAGTTTGGAGCAGAATTTTATCCTTGAAGTAGGTATTATTCAGAAAAATTTAAAAACCTGAAAAGGCTGGCCTGCTAAGATGGCTTAGCAGGTAAAAGACACTTGCTCCCAAACCCTTTGATCTGAGTTCTAGTCTTAGAACCTACATGGTGGAAGGAGAAAATAGACTCCTGAAAGTTTTCCCTTGATCTCCTTGTCCACACATAATGCCCTGTTTCTTGTACCATAAATAACAATAACAACAACAACAACAACTACTCAAACAAATAAAAACACAACTTGAAAAAGCCATTTAGTAAGTAAGCATTTAAATCATAGATTATGATTGGTTTAAAAAATAAATTGTATATAATTTGGCCTTTTATTTATAAATATTTGTGTACCTATGTATTATGGGAATAAAATTCAGCAATTTATATTTTTTTAAAATAGAAAAATTGTATAAAATTCTGTTTTGCATACATCTGCCACAACCTATAAATTTGTAGAATATTTGTTGCCTATGCCCAAGCTTGGCAGAATTATGTGTTCTTGAAATTTGTAGTTTTTTATATTTGTGTGTCTTTGTAAACATCTGCAATAACGCAAGTTCCTTAGCCTGCTCTGCACAGGGTAAACTTATACTTTGAAATGTGGCGGTAATCTTTTTCCCAGAAGACTATTTGATTTTGTTTGTATCCAATATCTCCTAATGTCTTTTGGGTTTTAAGAATTAATTTTATGTATATGAGTATTTTGCCTGCTTGCATGTCTATGTACCGCTTGAGTGCCTGGTGCCCATGGAATCCAGAAATGGTGTCTCATCCCCTGGAGATGGGGTCACAGGTCACAGGCAGTTGTCAGCTGCCATGTTGGTGCTGGGTATTAAATCTGAATGCTCTCAGAGAGCAGCCCATCATCCTGTTTTTAAAAAAGAAGTCAGCCAGAGTCTGGAAACTTTGTAGCTGGTAGATAGGACTGGGCATGGTATTGCTAGAGGTGTTGCATTCTGAATATTCTGGAATGTCTTGTCAAGAGAGGAACATTAACTTTTACTGTACTTTTCCTATGATTTCTGGAATGTTTTATTTGCTTTCATGCTTGGCAGTTATATATGAAGTTGAAACACTTGGCAAATGTAGCAGAGACTACTTGTTTCTTGTATTTTATCAAGGGTATGTCTAGCATTGTTTAAGAGCTTGAGTTCAATTTTATTTTAAAATATTTTAGAATAGTACAATGTAAGGTTGTATTATTGCCTGTTTTGGGATTTTAAAAATATGCACAACATGAAGATATATAAAATTTATCTAGTCTGTTATTTGGGGAAATTCGTGAACCCCCACCCCAACCCTCCTGCTGCATCTTAATTTTCTTCCTACTAAAACAATATATTAACAGTTCAATAAAGAAGAATTTCTGAGCCAGATGTGGGGAAAATTCTAACACTGTAGAGTCTAAGGCAGAATGAGGAGTTTGCGGCCAGCTTGGACTGCTTAGCGAGGCTCTGTTTTAACACAGCTTTTCCAAAAAACTTAACTGTTATCTCAAAAACAGATATCTTGAACTATTTCTTCTCTTCACTCATGGCTGTATGCTTTAAGACACCATGTTTGGGATGTTCGAGATTTGATCTATTTTATGTACCCCTGCATAAGTGCTAAGATTAAAGGCTTAGGTTCAAATTCTAAAAGGAAGTTTGATAAGAAAATGCAGCTCTGTATAATTTAAGTAGGAAGCATAAACACAATGTACTAGATGCTGAAAGTATGTGGATGAGAATTTAGGTAGTTTTCTTTTTAATTACTAAAAAAACCCCCCAAAACCCACACCTCTTTTTAAAACAGTGCTTATGGTAAGGTGCATATCACCCCTAAATTTTACTAATCACTTTTAAGTGTATACTTCTGGAATATATTCACATTACGCTGGTTACTGTTTTTATGTGTTTTGACCAAGATTTAAAAGGGTAGGTGGCTGGTGAGAATGAGCGGTATATTTTAGAAACTGGTAGAGTGCTTGCTTAGTATGACCATGACCCTGAATTTGATCCCAAGTATCACAGTGGTGTTACACTTTGTAGTCCTTGCACTCAAATGGTGAGGCAGGAGCATAGGAAGCTCAAGATCATCCTTGCTTACTTAGAGAATTTGAGACTAGTTTGACACCCAGGAAATCAGTATGAAGCTGATGTGTGTAAAATGTATCTATATGTATACAAAATATATAATACACAATTACTTTGTTCTTAGGTGGATGTGGGAGGAGTTTACAACTTCTGTAGGAACTTTCTCTTATTTTTTTTTCTATAGGATTATAGAGATGTAAGAATTAAGAAATAATACCAGAGCCGGGGTGTGGTAGGTGCATCTCAGAATGCAAGGTTAGCCTGTCTAGTGAGTAAGTTTTGCCTTAGCCAGAGTTATATAGAGAGACCCTATCTCAAAAGAAATACTACTTGTTCCAGGAGGCAGGAGGAACAGAGTGACTACAGCTTAAAGGGCAGCCTGATCTGCACAGTGGACTGCAAGTCACCTGGGCTGGACACGACACTCAACATAATACCCAACCAACCAGCTTTCCTGCTCCTTAAAAACCATAGAAATCTGGGCATTCATTAATGATAAATTATGCACTGGCTGAAATTAGGGGCAGAAAATTAAGTTTATTTTAAAATGTGCATTTTCAATATAGGCAAACCCTACTAGTGCCTGGAATTAATATATTTTTGGTCTTTGGTTTACATTTGTATTTAAAAATTTAATTCCTCCCTCCCTCCCTCCCTTCCTTCCTTCCTTCCTTCCTTCCTTCCTTCTTTTTTTTTTTTATTTTGGTTTTTCGAGACAGGGTTTCTCTGTATAGCCTGGCTGTCCTGGAACTGACTTTGTAGACCAGGCTGGCCTGGAACTCATAAATCCACCTGCCTCTGCCTCCCAAGTGCTAGGATTAAAGGCGTGCGCCATCACTGCCCAGCCTATTTTCTTTTCTCTATTAAAATTTTTCTTCATATTAAATTTTCTCTCTTATCTTAACTCTTCCTA
>JADRCD010237070.1:0-43019 GCA_019843815.1 Montemys delectorum
AGGCAATGCCAGACACAATCTGTAGAAGTAGGTGATGGATCTGCTATCACCTGGGGGAAAAACATGAAAGGAAACTTGATAAGTCTGGATGACTGCCAGTCACTGCCTCTCCCTCGCACACTCCAGTTCTGATCCCAGAATTGCCAGGAACACGTCACCTCGTTAGCAGGTGCTCGGAACATATTTAGAGGATGAATGAGTCCCCTTGTATCAGAGTAAATTCCTCAGCAAAATGCCACAGGCTGCAAAACTTCAAAAAAAGCAGCTAAGATGGATGTCATACCTCCTAGCTTCGCAATAGATTGGAATGCACATCCTGGTTTCTGCACAAGCACTCTGCACACTACGCAAGCCCAGGCTATTCATCACTTGCCATCATAGAAAAAAAAAACGGTGTATGCGCTTGAGAGAGCCGCTCACCATGCCAAGCATGGCGACGTAAGCCGGCTCATTTGAACCTCCTCACAACAGGATGGGCTAAATATTTATAGCTGGCCTTCTTTCATAGCTAAGGAATCTGAGGTTCCTAGAGTCAACTACCTTCACAAAGGCCACACAGCCAGAGTCGGGGTTAAATCCCAGTCTGTGCCTATGTGGTTCAAGAAGGGAGATGGAATGTTGGAGATGCAGCTCAGTTGGCAAACATGCTTGCTTAGCGGGCACAGAGTCCCAGACTTGATCCCCAGAACTGCACAATCTGAGCACAGTGTCCCCATGCCTGTGTTCCGGCACTCAGCGAGTCTAGGACGGAAGGAAGACCAGAAGGCTCAGGGTCATTCTCAGGCATGTAGTGAGTTCGAGGCCAGCCTGGGAGACCCAGACTTGGGCCAGTGAAGAACTGTGGCTGCGAACTGCAGGGCTGCCGTAAGGAACAGCTGGCACCTTGAACTTCGCACGGAGAACGCTGTAGGGAGAGAGCTGATGGGGAAAGAGGAGCATGGTACCAAAGTAGGAGTGGGTGAGGCTCCGTGGGCCCACAGGACATGTCCTTTCATGGGTCATGGGTCAGGCTCAGCTACATTGTGACTGCTCAGCTGAAGTGTGTATGCTAAAGGGCAGGGTCCATGCATTAGGAGTGGCTGGGCTGGGCTGGTTGTGGTGTGCTGCGTTTCCCAAGGAGATGGCGGTGATTCATTACCCTTCCCAGCCCGCTCAGCCTCTATCTGGGTTCAGCTTGTAGTCAACAAGTCAGAAAATGTCATCTAAGTGAGAAAGAGACAGGGAGAGGAGGGAGAGGTTCTGAGGTTACCCTCAGTGTCCTGTCAGCCCCAAATCCTGGAAACTACACACTGGACCCACAGAGCTCAGAATCTCTCTCACTAATGGCAGAAAACCCTTCTTCACCCAATTTCTGATTTTTTCCTGGAAAGTTCTAGAAACTCTACTCTCCTGGGATGATTCTGAGATACAACAACTCCAGCTTGTACTAGGGGTTCTGCTGCCCAGAGGATATCTGTCAGGGTGCTTCTGGGAGGTGTGCACCAATAAGTCAACCTGTGCATTTTATTAATCAACAGTTTCCTAAAGTCTGGCCAGAGAAATTCAGGCTTGTTGTTGTTCTTGCTGTTCTCAGACCAGAGAAAACAGGAGATATAGTCCAGCCTGCAAGACATGTAAAACCACAATCGCAATAACAACACAATTAGAGGAACAATTAAGTGTCAGATTGTGAGAGTCTCCCTTGGGTCACTGGGACTTTCAAAAGGACAGGTGAGACTGGCCAGTTTGCTCCCCCCAAAAAAGCCAAACAGGACTGGAAGGGCTGGACACTGAAAGTCATTTGTCTCAGGGCTCTGGACCCTGGGGAGTTGAGGGGGTTAGGGTTAAGACTACTCCAGGACTGGTTCCCTCTGGGCCCGGGAGGAAGACTGGTTCACTCCTGCCTCGCTTCTGCTGGTCACTAGCACTTGTTTGTGTCTACTAGTTTCTACTGTTGAAACAACCAAATCTGCACAGACTTCGTTTCCAAGCAAGGCTGCATTCTGGAATGTGGAGGGCTAGGAGTTCAATCCATGAGTTACAGCTACACATGGTTTAACCCATAGCATAACCAAAAGCGGGTTCCACATTTAGATCATGCACATGATCTTCTTTTGCCAGTCCATAGATCTCCAAGGAGTCTTCCTGAAAATTGCTTGCACTTGCCTGGCCGCGCCCTTTGAGGTGATAACAGGCTTCACATTATCTTACTTGCAACTCAGGTGTGACTGGCCCCACCCTGGGTGAGAGGTAAGTGTGAGCAACCAGCACTGGAGATCTTGGAGGAAAGAACCAAAAAGGAGCCTCAGGTTAAAAATAGCTCTAGCAGCAGCGGTAGGTGGAGTGTGCCTAGATGACCTTTGGTCTTTGGGACTTTGATTTTCAAGCATCGATCGCAGCCAGAAAGTCACCAGGTCTGGATGACGCAGCTCTCTACTTGTCACCCTGGAAATTTCCAGCCCTGAGGACGTGTGACCATACATGGGGGTTCACTTCTCTTTTCCTGCCCTGGCAGAACTTCAGGAGCTTCCGGAAGCCTGAAGAGGGTCCCATGAGGAAGTTGATGTAATCCTGTGTGTCCCTGTAAAAGGGGGTGGTGGGATCAGAACTGAACTACCTTTCAAAGCAGGTGGGTGACTCAGCAAAACCAACACAATTTATTCGAGCGTCCATTTTCTCATTTGCACAATAAGGAGAATGGATATTTGCCCTTCCTGCCACAACCTATTGACGATCCATCTGGGAGGAGTAACTTGGCCTTGGGATGCAGGAAGGTTTTTGTGGCACTGAGCCCCATCAGCTTCTTAGTTTGCCCTTACTTACTGCACAAGCATTAAGGATATATTTGGGAAGAGGTATTAGCTAGTCAGACCCTTGATAACCCTGAATGTGGTTCCTAAGCGGGCGGTGCCCGTCAGGCGTCATCTAGGACAGGCTGAAGCTAGCAGGTCACAATCTTCCTGGAGGTGGCCTGCAGTCTTCACATGGCTTGTGATGGGTGAACTCTGAGAGGCAAAGTCTCAAGTGACTTCATTCCAGGACCGCTCTTGCAGCTGATAAGCCTTTCCTGTCACTATTACATACCCTAAGGACTCCTGGGCATCAGCCCGTCCTACTGAGCAAACTTCAGCCTGTATATGTGTCTGTGTGAGTGACTTCTTTCCTTTCCTTTTTTTTTTTTTTTTCCCCTCTCTGGTTCAAAAAGTGTTAACAAGCTCCAAGCCTATCGCTGGGCCAGAGGAGCCCCTGGCTGACTTGCCAGAGAAAAGGCGCTCTAGTAATAAATCCTTTTACTTAATTCCTCACTGCTAACCATATGTGTTAATTCACCAGAAATTAATGGTTATTTAAGCACAAATAATAAAAGAGTTGAAGAGTTCCGTTTTTAGCACTTATTTGAGCACAGGACAGTAATAAAGAGTTACGTTTTCAGCGCTTATTTAAGCATCGACTATTAATAAAGAGTTGAGTTCCAGCACTTGTTTAAGCACAAAGAGCTAGGTTTCCCCAGCGTTTATTTAAGCATGGATTTGAAGAGAAGCCAGTGGTTTTCAGCCGCAGAATAAGAAAGAGAGTGTTAAGTTTACAGAGGCCATCAGCTTCTAGCCCCAAGTACAGTTAGAGAGGAATACAAAGCCAGATCATCAGTCTTTTGGCCTTCGTCCAATGACGCTGTGTTCCACATCAACTCCGAACTCCAAAAGGCTAGGAGAGGCCCCCCAGCAAGCGCCAACACGAAGATTTATAAACATTCTGATTCTTGGTGGCATCGAGATGTCTCCGTGGGAAGAAGCACTTGCTCTCAGAACCCAAGAGGTAGAAGGCCAGGACTCTGAGGAAAGCTGCCCTCTGACCAACACAGACACACACCCATGCCCCTACTTCCAACAAATAAATGAATACGTGGTTAAAAATTTGCTGACTTTTGGGCCTTGTCCTAGAACTATTAAACTAGAATATGCATTTTAACAAGAGCCCTCAAGAGATTTGTGCACTTATTAAAATTCTAAGAGCACTTACTTCCGGGGCCTTCTGGGTCCATTCCAGTCCTTTGGTAAGAATGATCTTATTCACTCTGGGAGAGTTGTGCCCCTCTCCCACTCTAGCTCCAGATACGGCATTGGGACTGGTCAGCTCTAAAGTTGGCCCCCGGGGGGGCCCTGGAACTCATTTCCAGAGCTTAGGACCACAGGTGCTAGCTTCCAGCATACCCTTCTTCAGTTTTGGATGGGAGCCTGGAGCTGGGAGCCATGTTGGGTACCATGACAATAAATCTAGGAAGAGTCCTCACAGAGCAGAGGGAATCACATAACTGCGCCTGTGCTGGGACATGCAGCAGACAGAGAAAGTTGCTCCCACTCACATCTTCTGAGCTTCCAGCTTTTTCTTCCCCTCCACAGACTGACCCTTGGCAGCTCAATCCGTGTAAGACCTGAAGAACAGGTCTTTTGTGGTGAGCACCTGAATGAGGTAGGCAGAGGTGAGAGGTGTCAGACCAGGGACATGATGGCTAAAACCCACACTGGGGGCCTAAGGTGGGGCAAGTGACAGTGGATAGCCTTTCAGGGCGGTGGACCCACTTGCACTTCCCTTGAGAGCAGATACGGGGACAGGTTTTCCGGAACCCAGGCTCTAACTGTCTTCATTTTTCTTCCTACCCCTCAGGCTTTGAGCTGAGCGCTTTGGACCCATTAACTGAGGGCCTAACTCTTCTAGGCTGAAAGACTGCTGGGAAAAGAAGCAGCGACCTGTGGCTGAGCACAGAGGCCAGGGCTCCAGGGTAACTGACTACCTGATAAGGAACAGCCGCAGCTCCAAGGTACAGGTCTGTCAGTTCAGCTCCAGGAGGCACAAGCTGCTCATATGATGTGTGTTCCGTGGACACAGCCGGGGCCAAAACGAGTTCCTTAGAGAGTAACCTGTGTCTGGGATTTATCAGGGTTAAAGTGGTTCTGATTCTGTGAGGCTTCTGGAGCCTACGCCCCACCCGCAGGGATGTCGAGCAGGCAATGGATGCTGCCAGGGAGGGTCAGAGCATCTCCTAACCCAAGGATTAGACCTGAAGTCCTGGAAGGGAGGGACCGGGAGGAGGCCGACCCGAGTGTGAATATGGCTGTGTGCGCAGGGATCTCTCCTCTGTGTGTCTGTGAGGGACTGAGTTCTGTGTGAAGCTGTCGGGTATAATCCGTGAGAGCTGAGAGGACTGTACGCTGGCTGTGGGGAAGAGAGAGCAAGCGTTGCCCTCAGGCCTGTGAATCTTCTATGCGAATGCAGTGTGGATGTTTTGAGTGGGGAACTCTGCTCCCCGTGGGACTGCTCTGTGTGCAGTCACATGACTGTGTCAGTTATGGGGGCTGTGGATGGGAAATGTTATCACCAAAAGGGGGAGTAAGCATCCCCAGCAACATGATAATAGGATGTGAAGTGTGCACCCGATAAGCAGATGGGAAAATTGAGTCCTTCCAGAGTTGGGCCCTTGTCGCTCTTACTATCTGCCCCGAGGGCAGGATTTCCGGTCCCAGGATTCTGACTGTCCTTTGGTTAATTCCCAGTTCATCGTGGGTAATACCCTCACCTGACCTGGGGGAGTCTGTTTGCCCCTGTGGGCTTCTTCCCCCACATCGGTTGTCTTCCCTCAGAGCTGAAGAAGCTGCAGCAGCTCGGCCGCACCAAGGCCCTGGGGGAGGGGAGGTTATCATCTCTGGTGCCCTCCAGTCCCACGAAGCAGCTTTCAGCACAGATGTGTCCGCATACAAGGCCATCACCTCAGAGCCTCTGAGAACTTCTCAGTCCTCTTGTCATAAATTTGGGGAATGTTTGAATAATGGCCTCATGTCCTTTTGAGCCTTTGTCAAGCCTGGGAGGAGTGAAGAAGGGAGAAGGTACCGGGAGAAAGTGGGTAACGAGGGGGCTCCCTTTCGGAAGGTTCACGCAGCCGACAGATGAACCGGGGCTGTATGTCATCTCGGCCTAGGGAAGTGGAAGAGCTCATACACCCAACCAGGAAGCCACGTGAAGAGACGTTTGAACACCTGCATCTGACTTCTAGCTCTGCTTCTGTTCTTGGGACTAGCAATGCTTGAATGGAAAAGCTCTGCTGATGTCAGTGGGTGACAGCTTGCCTCACACCTTCCAATGTTCCATCCTCACCATGCCCCACCCTCTCTTCATCCTCAGCCAGGGACAGACTGCGGCCAAGAACAGGAGGATGAGTCTCACCTGGGAGGGAGGGATGGTCCATCCCAGGACAAGAAATGTCTCTGAGCCTGGTGAGGATTCCAGCCACACCCCTTAGCTCACAGGGCCTGCCTAACAAATAGGGCTGCCTGACCATCCCCACTGCTGTGCTTCTGGGCAAAGCGATGGATGCCTTTTTTTCTCTCAAGTTTCACTGAGGGAGACTGTGAGGAAGTACATTTTCTCTCCACACCCCATAGATAGACCCTGGCTTGCTTTCCAATGGCTCATAAATTAATAGCAACATTTATTATTTGTTTTTGTGCAAAGCACAATGAAGTGGATCTTTTTGTTGTGTCTTTTTGAAACGGATCTTAGGGAGGAAGGATGTTACAATCTCCTTAGGCTCACAGATACCTGGAGAACCCCTGTGCTGAGCCCTGGCATAGACTGCTCACCTCTTGGGAAACAGCAATTAGTAAGATTCAGGGCGACTCTTCTAGGTGCTGGACCACAGGGTGGGTATGTTTAGGGCATTTGAGCCCGGAGCACATGGTGAGCTCTCTGAGACAGCGTAGCCAGGATCCTGGGAAAAGCCAACTGCAATGGGGAGTCATGGAAGAGAGAGCAAAAGCTCAGTCTGTCCTGCAGAGAGTCAGGATAGAAGCCACAGGAAAGCTGTCTAAGAGCAAGCAAGACCCATGGCTGGTAGGCAAGTTAGCACCTAGCAGCAGCTGGTCACAGAACTAAGCCAGGTGCCCTCCCTTGGTCTGTTGGACTTCAAGGGTCTCTGTGTTCTGACTACCTGTGGAAGTTGTGGGATGAGGGACTGCTCTCTTGATTTGCTCCCTCATCTAAAGTCTGTCTCTTGTTTTTTCTCCTTATTTTGTCCCAGTGCCTGCTGCAAAGAAGCCTGGGCCCATAAGGCATGGGCATGCAGGAAAGCAAGTGGTTCCATGTTGACGGCAGGGTCACTGTCCTGCAGCAGGTATGCAGGTAGTAGCCACAGTGGTGGAAGGGTCTGAGTAGTATGGCCCCCACAGGACAGCAGTGAATGCCTCCTTCACCAGCGGGAATTTGTTTCCTCGCACTCTCCATCATAACCCCAGTCTCCTCTGAGCAGTCAGTAAAGCTAGTCATTAAAATGTATCTCTTGGTCAGCAATCAATCTCAAGGGGTTTTCAGTTTATTGTCTGGAGGGGGAAGCCTTCCACTGTCTCTCTGGTCACCGAAGAGGCACAACATAAAGGACCCTTTGATCTCACCCAGACATCTCACGGGGGCAGCATGACAAGTAAGTCTCCTCCCTGGCAAACAGACGGGCTCCTTAACAGGGACCTTTACCACCAGGGACACAAAGGAACTTTGTTTATAATTGTTGAAAGGTCACAGGAAGTGCAAGATGTCTTAAGGGCTGTGAATCTTAGACTCCTTCCTGCCCCTCTGTCTGGGCTTGAACGTGGGGACAGTCCTATGTGGGTGCTATGCCTCCTACCCACTGTGCACCTTGGTCATACATATGCTGCCCTGTCAGGTTTCTCTCTCGAGGACCACGTCTCTGTCTTGCTTGAGAACCCCACTGGCGTGTCTCTCACGGTGCAGTGTAGTATGACAACACTCACTCAAAGAATGTAAGCCGTGGGGAACCGGCTAAGGAACACAGAATCCTAGGGTTCACTCTGACTCAACACTGGGGTTTGTGGGGACTGCCTGGGCCTTGAAGGATATACTTAGCAGTATCTCTGGTCTCCACCAGCTTGACGCCAACAGCAGTAATGCCAACCTGCTGGACAACCAAAACTGTCCCCACACATGACTCTGGGACAAATTACCTGGCTGAGCCAACAGTGTGTATGGCAGAAATCTGTGTACAGAGAGTGTCAGAGAGCTAACACTGATGTTCAGGATGTCCACAGAACCTTGTCTGGAGATGAAGGTGGGGATGTGTCAGCAGTTGGTACCTTTTTCACACTCTCCAGGGAAGCTGTTTGTCATTCCCCTTTAGAAGGTGTCAGGAAAGAGGGGGCTGCTATGATCAGAACCCTTGCTGGTTTATTATTGGCTGTGAGGGAGCTCTGAAAGCCCCGAACCTGGCTGAACTGCCCTTCTGAGACAAGTCATGGGATGTGGGATGACTGTTCACAGTGTCCAGAAGGCAGGGATGGGGCAAGCACATCAGCCTAAGATGGAGAAAACTATGGTAACAGCACCATGACATCAGTGTGTGAGAAAATTATCCAATAAATGGCATATCTCAACGTTCCTGAAATACTCAGCTGGTTTTGCATTTGTAAACAGGGGCTGAAAATACATAATCATTAGTTTGAAAGCTTAAGGAAAAAGCACAAGTGCTAAGATGAATGGCAGCAGAAAAGAGGCTGTAGTAGAAATGGGCTTTGAAATCAGGTGGATCTGAACTGAGCCCCGCTGTACCAGAACTAGCCCCTCCCTCAGGGCTCAGGGTCCTTGCTGGGTGTGCATGAGGAGGGTCGTGGGTGGCAAGGGTTCTCTAGGGGCTCATGAAGCCTAGTTGCTGGCACAATCTTGTTTAATGAATGATCACTGTTAATGTTTTATACTTCGGTCAGTTGGATATAGGCATAATTATTTTTAGCATTTAAAAAAAAAATCTCAGCCAGGCAGTGGTGGCACCTGCCTTTAATCCCAGCACTTGGAAGGCAGAGGCAGGCAGATTTCTGAGTTCGAGGCCAGCCTGGTCTACAGAGTGAGCTCCAGGACAGCCAGGGCTACACAGAGAAACCCTGTCTCGAAAAACCAAAAAAAAAAAAAAAAAAAAAAAAAAAAATCTCATAAGACAAAATAAAGATGGCGAAAGATCTACAGAGAGCAAAGGGCAGACAGGCAGCTGCTCTTTAGACCTGGCTCTGGGGGCTGACGTCTGACCTACAGAGAGAGAAGCACTCTCTGCTTTCCCAACAGTGAACTTCCTGCCTTTGAACCCACCCACCACCCTCCACTTACAGATCTCAGGGAAACCCCAGCGTCACGGTGCAAGCCCCTTCCCACCCACACAGGCCTACTCGCTGGCCCAGGTATGTGTAGGCTGCTTACTGAAACAGCACACATGGGCTCTAGTTCTCACCAACCACTCTCAGCAGCCGGGGCTTCCCCAGAACAAAAGATGCCATCAGCTCAAGAACAAAGCCAGAATTCATTCGTGTGGGTATTCTCTTTCATCATCTTTCCTTCTTTACGCTGTATTTTAAATATTCTAAGTCATCCCATCAGATGAACCGTGTCTCACTAAAATGTCAACTTTGTACAGTTAAAAGTGTGATCCGTAGAGGAAAAAGGCCACCCACAGAATGGGAGAAGATTTTTGCAAATTGTGTACCTGAAAAGGATCAATGGCCACTGACAGTAACAGAAACTAAGAAAGGCAATTCAGTTAAGGAAACACTTACTTTTCTCTAAGTCATAAAAATGGGCAATAGTAGCCGGGCGGCGGTGGTGGCGCACTCCTTTAATCCCAGCACTTGGGAGGCAGAGACAGGCAGATTTCTGAGTTCGAGGCCAGCCTGGTCTATAGAGTGAGTTCCAGGACAGCCAGGGCTACACAGAGAAACCCTGTCTTGGGAAAAAAGAAAAAAAGAAAAGAAAGAAAAAAGAAAGGCCTCCGAGGAAAACACAAAGACACTGTCAAAAGCCTGGGTGTCCAAAGCTTGATGTCCAATCCTGGGTGTCCAAAGCCTGATGTCTAATCCTGGGTGTCCAGAGCCTGATGTCCTATCCTGGGTGTCCAAAGCCTGATGTCCAATCCTGGGTGTCCAAAGCTGGTGTCCAGTCTTGGGTGTCAAAAGCCGGTGTCCAAGCCTGGGTGTCCAAAGCTGGGTGTCCAATCCACGAATTTGTCAGGCATCATTGTAGGCACACCGAGCCCAAGAGGAGAGAGCGTGGGTTTGAATAAGACTCAGGCTCGGCCCACGTTTGACAACAGTCTAACATAACAGTGAACTCATCTGTCTAAAGATGGATCACAGAGCTATGACGTAGTGTATATGCGCAGAAAATTGCAGAACAAAACAAAACAAAACAGAAACCCCTGAACTTAGAAGTGGCTGGAATTCAAATATGTATTTCCCCGAAGATGTAAGTGTGTGTGTGTGAAGTCTGTATGCAAAAACAGGCAGATCCTGTTACTCCGCAGGGACATGCAAATCCAAACCACAGTGAGAGGCCACCTCACGCCCAGCCCACTGGGCTAAGGGACAGGACAGAGCCTGACAAGTGTTGGAAAATGTGGGGCACTGGAATTCTCACGCATAGCTGGCAGTCGCAAACAAAGCAGCTGCGTTCAACAGTCACTTCTTTCAACAAAAGTTTAAAAAAAATAGGAAGCAAAAGTGACAAATGAGCCAGGGTTCTGAAAAGAAACAAAGTCTAAGACTTTACATTCAGAGTTCATTGTTCTTTCTGGCAGAAAAAAAAAAAAAAGAAAGGCAAAGTCCTTTAAAATTGCTAGTCAGTTCACACACTAAATACATGTAAACTGCATTGGACTGTTCTTATTATATTTCTAATTTATTTAAATATGTGCTGAGAATAAACAAACAGAAGGATTTTTTTCCCTTTAATATTTTACTTAAATCAATGTTCTCACCTGTGGGTCATGACCCCACAGGAAACCTTCTCACAAGGTCGCCTAAGACTATTGTAAAGCATAGATGTTTACATTATTGTTCATAACAGAAGCAAAATTACAGTTATGACATAGCAACAAAAGTAATTTTACTGTGGGGGGTCAGCACAGCATGAAGAAGTGTTTTGAAGGGTGAGGAAGGTTGAGAACTGCTGAGTTAAATGTTCCGTTTTAAATTAAGGGCTGGGGATAGCTGTGGGGCAAAGTGCCTGCGGCAAAATCATAATTTGTATTCCCAATTCCATGACCTGAATTTGTATTCCCAGCACCCACGAGAAGCTGAGAGCATCTGCCTGTGAGCCCAGCGCTGGGCGGCAGTGAGTGGCGCCCAGAATGGCAGTTGTAAGGGACCAGCCTTTGAGCTCAACTGCCACCATCTCAGGAGCTTGGCTGCGCTTCCATGCTAAAGATCCTCGCAGCTGGCTTAAAGGAGGGGGCAGAGAGAGTCACTGGACTCTCCCTGAGTATCCAGCCCCCAACCCCAGCCTACTATACACAGTTCTTCCCTGATTTCAAGTGGTCTTGAGAGGGGTAGAGGATCTAGGCAGGAAAGGATGAGAGATAGGCTCCATCTATGTGCACAGAGCAATGGGGGAGGGGAGTCGCTGTGTGCACACTTCGTAGGATGGCCGCTTTAAGGTTGCCCTCCTTTCTCCGTATACTCTCTCACTCATGGCCTATAACACACACACACATATACACACACACATATACACACCACACACACACACACACATATACACACCACACACACACATATACACACCACACCACCCCAAACACACACACACACACACATACACACCACATACCACACACATACACACTACACACACACATATACACACCACACACATACACATATACACACCACACACACACATACACGCTACACACACACACACATACACACACATACACACCTCACACCACACACATACACACCACACGCCACACACATATACATACACACTACACACACACACATACACCACACACACATATACACATACACACACACACACACACACACACACAAACACACTATGCTAAAAGGGCTACAAGCTAGACTCAAAAGATCACACTTTGCACTATTCCATTTATATAAAATGCCCAGAACAGGCAAATCCTCGAAAAACTTAGTGGTAGCTAACGTCTAAGGGTGAATGAGAAAGGAGTTTACTGCTAATGGTCCTGGATTTAGTTAGGGGACAAGAAACTTACTCTGATAGGGATAATCGCTGTGCAATTTTTTGAGTGTGCTAAAAACCACTGAATTTCATATGCTAAAAAGCAATGAGCTGCAACTAAAAGGAGCAAATGCTATCTTCTATGAATTGTTTCTTAGCGCAAAGAAAAAGGATACAAATAATGATGGTGGGGTAAAGTAACGCACAGAGTGGAGGGAGCAGAGGTGTCTTAGTGAGGGTTTCTAGTGCTGTGATAACACCACGACTAAAAGCAACACGGGAAAGAAAGGGTTTTATCTTATCTTGCATATCCTAATCACACTCAGGGCAGTCAGGGCGAGAACTCAAGGCAGGAGCTGAGGCAGAGGCCTTGGAGGGTGCTGCTTACTGGCTTGCTCCCTGTGGCTTGCTCAGCCTGCTTTCTTTATAGCACCCAAGACCACCAGCCCAGAGGTGGCACCACCCACAGCGACACAGGCAATCTAGTGGGGACATTTCCTTAGCTGGGATTCCCTCTTCCAAGACGACTCTAGCTTATGTCATGTTGACATATGAGCAGCACATGGTGCCTGGGCTTGCCTGGGCTTCCATGCCTCTGCAGATAGTCCTTAAAGCAAAGGAACCACTGGAGCCCACTGGTCAGGGGCCACCAGGAGTCATCAGATGAAGCAGGGGACAGGACAGGGGGAAAGGGGCAGATGAAGGTGGGAAATGATGTCACCCTGACAACTACAAATTCTGTGTGTGTGTGTGTGTGTGTGTGTGTGTGCTTTGTTTTGTTTTTGTTTCTGTTTATGTTTTTTAAGACAGAGTCTTACTCTATAACCAGCCTGTCATGGAGCTCACTGTGTATCCTCCCAGGTTGACCTCAATTTTGTCGTAATCCTCCTGCCTCAGCTTTCTAAATATTGGGAATATAGGCATGGATCACACCTGGTCCGGGTTTTTGTTTTGTTTTGTTTTCTTTTGACAGGATTTCTCTCTGTAACACAGGCTGTCTTATTACTATTCTTTCCTTCTCCCTTCTCCTCTTCTCTTTCTTTTCTTCTTGCAGTCTGGGAATGGAATCCAGGGCCCTGCACATCCTCGTTTTACTTCTTGAGCCTTGTGGATTGACTGCAGGCATGGACCACCACACCCTGCACTCAGGAAGGGTTTGGTTTGGTTTTGTTTTCTATCAGCAAAGCTTACCCCTAACTTTGAACCTCAAGCCTCTAGAACAGGAACTTCAGCCTGTTTCCAGTCATGCTTGAGGTAGTGGGGGCTCCAAGGCAGTACACTGAACCAAGATTGAGCTTAGCCTCTCGGCTCTGCCCAGGTATGCGGAGGCACCACAGGTTTGGGGTTTTTGTTATTGTTGTTTGTTTTGTTTTGTTGTTTTGTTTTTGCATTTTTGTTGTTGTTTATTTTGTTTTTGTGTTGTTGTTGTTGTTGTATCTTTGTCTTTCTGCCTCTGTAGCAGGATTCTCTCAAAGCCAGGACCCCAGCACTGATGATATAAGGTGGGAGTGACTCTTCCTTAGGTCTCGATGACTATTCACACCTTGCAGGAACTGCTGGGGACCTTCCCATATCCTGCCAGGGAAACTTTCTGGTGTCAGAGTAGGTCTTGCTGGGAAACCCTTTCCCTATATCCCTAGCCCCCCCCCCCCCCCCCCCCCCCCCGAGGTTTGTGTCCACCTTAGTAAATGTTTATCTACTCTGCAAATCCCTAAATTGTCCTTCATCTTTGACCAACCAAAGACCCAGCAAGACTCTCAGAGTACTCTGGCTCTGGAGGAGAGAGAGAGAGGGAGAGGGAGGGACGGAGGGAGGGAGAGAGAGAGAGAAAGAGAAAGAGAGAGAGAGAGACTTAAAATGTCCAGCCTTGTGAATTACTGTAGTATCTGGTGTGATGGGCCAGCATAAGGCCCACTCCAGGATCCCTCACAGGGTCAAGGCCCAAAACCACCTGCTCTTCAGTATTCTGCCTCAGTGGCTGAGTGCTGCAGCTGCTGCAGTGGTCCTGGTCCTCCACGTGTCCCTGCATTGGCTGCATTGGTTCTACTTAGGGCTGCAGACTCCCAGGCCTCCATCCACCTCTGATGCAGGCACAGAACTGGGGGAGACATTGTCAGACCCAAGTCACAAGAGTCGAAGCAGGAAAGTGGGTCTGAATACCGTATAGTTACAGTAAGCATGGAGAAGGAGATTAGAAACCAGAGGTTGTGGCTTCTCCACAGGGATGGTGGATCAAGAAGGAGTGGGGTCGAGGTAGACCCATTTAACACATCAACAAGTGCCCTGAGGAGAAGAAATAATAGGTGGGGTCAGAGGGTAGAACTTCTGTAGGCAGGAAAGGGAGCACAGAGCAGTCACAGTAGTGAGAGAAAGAAGGCTCAGGGGGGGGGGATCCTGATTTGTAAGCTATTCCCTCCCACGCACATGCCTTGGTGCAGGAAACAGAGGTGAAAATGGCCTCTGGGTCAGCTGGGCTGAGGGTACAACTTCACTTTGTAAAGAGGATGTTTATTTAAAGCAAATTGCTATGTTTACTCAAAGCCTCGAGCTGTGGGCCTTCAGTGAGGAATTAACAGTGAAAGCCGGGCTATTAATCAATTGTGGGACCTGGCTTCCCTTCCGGAGAGTGGGAGGGACGGAGGACAGAGAGGGAGGAAGGGAGAGTAAGGGCTGTGTGGGAATGACTGCTCTCCAGAGCAGGAAGGTCACAAGGGAAGTGGCCTTGAGGTGGCGCCAGGGGCGGGAATGGAATGGGGGGGTCATATTCCATGGCACAGCGGTCATGCGATGAAGCTGGCTGGGAATCACACTGTGGGATGCTCCCTTGTCAAGGTCAGGCTGTCAGAGAGGAAGGACAAGATTCCTGGACAGACATTGGGATGCTGAGTCCCAGGGATGGGAGCTGTGATGCTGTCAGGCAACAGAGTTTCTCCAGGCCGTATTTCTAGATCTTGCCCAAAGCCTAAGCACAAGTGTTTTGACATGGAGATGAGAACCACCTGCACCCTTGAACTCTCTTGCTACTCTGCCCCGTGCCTTCCCACGTGCCTTCTTTAGTCTTACTTGGCTAGCCTGGCTGGATGAAGCTATTGGTCCATACTATAGGCAAGCAGGCTGGGCAAGTAGGGTAGGCTCTGACAATGCTTGGCTACAGGGCCTCCCCTGGAGGAGTCTCAGAGCTGGAAGAAGAGTTCGCCTATAAAAAGCATGTATGGAGGAGGACATGCTCGCATGTGCACCTGGGACTTTGAGCAACTGAGGTCACCCACTCTGAAGTGGCCAACAGAAGGTCCTTTTCAATAGACTTGGGCCAGGGCAGAACAGGTTTTTCTAGGAATCTGGAACATAGTTTAGAAGAAATAATTCTGTATGAACTCCAGAAGTGTTAGATGGGTGGGAGGGAGGCTGAATGGTTAATGGATGCACGAAGAAATAGGTTGATGATGGGTGGATGGATGAAAAAAACAGATGGATGGATGGATGGATGAATGGATGGATGGAGAAATGGATGAATGGATGGATGGAGAAGTAGATGGATTGAGAAATGGATGGATGGATGGATGGATGGATGGATTGGTGGGTGGGTGGATGGGTGGATGAATGGATGGATGGACAGAGAAATGGATAGATAGGTAGATGTATGAAAGAATGAGTGAGTGGGTGAGTGGATAGGTAGATGAGTGGATGGATGACTGTATGGGTGGGTGGGTATATGAGTGGATGGATGTTTGGTTGGATATGTTCTAGTTTCATTTCTGTTGCTGTGATAAAATACCTTGACAAAAAAAAACCAGAGCTAAAGGGGTTTGTTTCAGCTTTCAGTTCCAGGTTATGATCTACCATTAAGGAGGAAGTCAAGGCAAGTTCTTCAAGTAACTAGTCACACCGTATCTACAATCAACAGCAGGAAGAGAATAAATGCATTCATGTTGCTTGCTTGCACTCAATTTCTTCACTCTTATGCATCTCAGATCACCTGTCTAGGGAATGATACCTCCCACAGTGGGCTGGGTCTTCCCATATCAATTAAATTAATGAAAAGAGCCCACCATAGCCATGCCCACAGGTCAACCAAGTGAAGACAATCCTTCATTGAGACTCTTTACCCTGGTTATTCTATGTTGTGTCAAGTTGACAGAACTGTCTGTCATGGATGGATGAATGGGTGCTCCTCTCAATGATGGTATCAGTCGTACCTACACTGTCATTGGAAAACGGCACTACAGGGAAAGTAAGAGGCTGAGGACTAACTCAGAGCTCACCAAATGCCACTGGTGTTCTTACCATGATTGCTTTTGGTGTGCCAGGGCTTCGTGTCTCGTGTCCACTCTACTCACATGAGGAGTGACACACAGGCCCTCAGACAGAACATGAACTTACTGTTCTGGGATCTTAGAGTCTAATACCACCGATAGCTCTGTGATCTTGAGCCACTTTCTTTGGATCTTTACGTCACAGATTCCTTGTGTACAAAATAAAGTAGCACGCTACCGTGAAAAGGACATGAGCCAACACGCATAGAATGATGGCTGACACCTGTCCTCGGGGAAATAAGGGCTGTTTGTGTCCCTGCTCAGACACTAGGTCATAGCAGGGCCAGCGGCCTTGCGGGGGAGGGGTGCAAGTAGATGCCTCACTGGCTCTGGGAGCTTGAACACAGAAGTCCAGTTTATCAGTAGAAGAGAGAGGCCCTCCCACACCAGTTCAGCAACCCCGGTTCTCCTACCTCCTTGGAAAATCTCTTACCTCCTCCTTGAATGAGGTCATCTCAATCAACCAGTGACCTGCACAGATAACAAACTCCCCAGCGACTCTTCCTGCCCTGTTAGTCTATAATATTCTATGGATACAAAACAAGGAACTTAAAAATATGGCCCTGGCTCTGGGCGGGTGAGGTGATTCAGCAGGTAAAAGCTCTTGCTGCCAGCCTGGCAACCTGAGTTTGATCCCTGGAGCCAGCGGTGGAAGGAGAGAACTGACTCCAACTTGCTGGCCACGGCATGCGTGTGTGCGCCTGTATCTAGATAAATAAACACAAAGTTAAATCCGGTTTCTCTGTGCTATCTTTAACAAACACCACCAGGGGATGGGGTTGAACGTGTGACACGTCCTGTGCCTTGGAGATCCCCTCCTAAGGGGAGGCGCGTTCGTGTGCATTAGCAGGTGGCTGTGGAGATGGGAGTGAAGAGGAGTTTGGGGGGGGGGGCAGGGGCCTTGGGCAAGCTTCCAGGTCTTGGCAGAATAAATCTGTCCCTGAAGTCCAGTTCGGTTTTATCTTTCCCTTTATACTCTCCTAGGGAGAGAGTGAGGCTCTCCTGCCCCTGTTGTAGGACCTGGTGCAACCCAAAGGCATGGCTGGGCATTCCTGGAGCCGCTGCTTCTCCCCTCCCCTGCTTCCTGCTTCCTTTAGCCGTGTCGTCAGAAAGTTCTGTCCCCCGTGGGCTGTGGGAGCCACTGAGGATGTGGGCTGGTCTGGCTGCAGGCCGTTACCACTTACATGGACATTTCTTGTCCTCCACCCTCTTGGACCCTCACCACCGCTCTGAATACCAAAAGATCTGACGTAGCCGAGCATGGCGATCTTGGCATTTGGGAAGCTAAGGCAAAAGCGGGATGTTGAGTCAAGATCTCCCTGAGCTATAGTGAGAAACCCTGTCAATGAAAAGGAAAGAAGGAAGGGAGGAAAAGGGGCTAGAAGAGAGGACTGGAGGGAGGAAGGGAGAGCGGGTGGAGGACAGGAGGGAAGACAGCAGTGCAGAAGCCCCCACACCTCTCTGGAATACAAAGCAAGGACTCTGCCTCTTCTCTTCTAGTAGGAGTGGGAGTTGCCCCTACTCACGACTGGCTGTGTGAACGTAGATCTAAGCTCTCCATTCCCTCCAACCATCCCCTCAGGGGCAGTCAGCTGCCGCTCACTGTGTGTGTGTGTGTGTGTGTGTGTGTGTGTGTGCGCGCGCGCGCGCGCAGCTCTGTGCTAAGCATCCCAGCGTGTTCTTTTATGGCGTCTAGTCATCCCATAACTATCAGATACAGATGAGAAAAATCGAGGCTAAGTAACTTGATGAGGCGATGTGGTTGGCATGTAGCAGCACCAAGATTCAAACCTAGAGCAGGAATCAGGGAAACACATTGAGTTTTGGCTGATGGGATCTTGTGTAGCCTGGGTTGGCCTCAAGTTCATTGAGTAGCAGAAATCCTTGAAAAGAAGTTTCTTTCTGGATATATCTATTTAACTATCTTGAGCCTTCTTTCTTTCCTTCATTTACTCATTCCTTTCTTCTTTCTTTCTCTCTTTATTTCTTGGTTTCTTTCTTTCTTCCAGACAGGCTCTCATGCTGGCCTGGAATTTGAAATCCCTCTGCTTAGCCTTCTGAGTGTTGGGATTACAGCCTTGTGGCCCACACAGATCCTCTCTTTGCCTTGTGTGGAGGGGAGCACTGGTTAATGACCCTCACATCCGTCCAGCTATGGAAAATGTGATTAACTACCTGTGGCTCCTATGCTCTGAAACCCAGGCCTTCGGAAGGAGAGGGCTAGGACAGGGTCATGTTGTGTGTAATCCAAATTGACGTTTGTGTTGTAGCCCAGGCTGGCCTTGAGCTTGTGCCTCTTCCCTCCGTATCACCAGTGCTGGGGTCAGGGCCTGTAGGGGTCACACCCTAAGACTTCCATCAGCTGTACTGACTGCAGCAGGTTTCTGGGACTGGCTCCATCCTGGGAGACAGCAGACTCCTCTACCTGTCCATCCATCTGTCAGTTCATCTGTTTGTCCATGCATCCATCACCACCCATTCACCCATTTACTCTGTGTGTTTTTATGTGCACAGTAAGACCTGAGCACAGAGGGTGACAGAAGACTCAAGGTGAACTCCAGCCTGGAGAGATGACCTGTAACAAAGAAGCAGGAGTTTCCGGGGAACCTGGCAGAGAAGTAGGAGTTTCGAGAGCTAAGGGGTAGCAACCAACCAGGCAAAGACGGGAGTTTCTAGGTAAAAGTCAAGTGAGTTTCTGTTTCCCCATTATACCACTTAGCTCTCCTCATGCCCACAGGGGGTTGTCCCTGGAAGGGCAGCTAGCTTCTCAGGGGACTGCTCCTGCCCCATGGGTCTGAGTCTGCCAGTGATGACACAACCCTGGACTCGCCTGAGAACTGCTCTGTGTTACTTCCTTCCCTGAACTCTGGAGGGAGGAGAGAAGAAGGCCCTCCACACAGCCTTTCTTCTAAAGAGAAACACCTTCTTCTACAGCAAATGCCATTCACGACTGATCCCCCCGCCCACCCCGTCCCCAGCTCTTTGCTCCCTCGGGGCCTTTCTGCATGTGACACAAAATCCTGGAAAACCGAGGCTCTTCATGAATGTTTCGCCAGTGCTGGGCTCTTCGTTTTTCCTCACATAGAAATAAATTAGGCTACACTGAATAGATGTTAAAGTGGAGCCTAAGAGAAAGGTGGCAGCCATGATGGCACGGTGGCAGCCATGATGGCACGGTGGTTCGTCCCTCACAAAGACAGCTCTCAGTTCAGCATGCCCCGTTGAAGTTTTAGAGTTGCTTCCCACCAGAACCCAGAGAGGCAGCCCATTTCACAGACAGGACACTAAAAGCTCAGAGAGGATTAAGAAGAGCTGAGTCAATGGCCTCAGAGGCCCAGACAGGGTGGATCTGCTACCCAGGGCTTCCGTTTACATAAGGACAGCCCAGGCCCAGAGAACCCAGATTAGAGAGGGCTGGGCTGCAAGCCGCTCTATGAGGGGGCCTCTTCTTCTTACCAGGCTCCTGACATGTGCCCAACTCTGCCCAGCCCTCAGTCCCATCAAGTTCCAAGATAAATGATAGGTCTAGTAATCAGTGGACTTCTGTTTTTCTTTCAATGTTAAATAAGATGTGGGCCTGTCAGAGACTTTCCCAGTGCCCAGTCCTGGCTGGGCAGAGACAGTGTTTTATTTTCTTTCATGTGGAAATGGTCTAATAAGTTATTCCATTTCTACTTGGGGTAGAAAAATAGAGCAGTAAAGATGCCTTGCCCTCTAAAGGGGAATTAGACCAATCTCTGTGGTCTGCATCCGTGGTCTGCATCGGGGCCTCGGGGAGGAAGGAAGGGTCACAAACTCGAGGCTTGGCAGCAGAATGCTAACCAACATTCACAAGGCCCCAGGTTCAATTCCCAACAGCGGTTTTAAAAGAGTTACATTTAAGCCAGGCAGTGGTGGCGCACACCTTTAATCCCAGCACTTGGGAGGCAGAGACGACAGGAGGATTTCTGAGTTCGAGGCCACCCTGGTCTACAGAGTGAGCTCCAGGACAGCCAGGGCTACAGAGAGAAACCCCTGGACTTTATAGTCATAAGAATAACTGGAGTTTATAGAATTTCTAACCAAACTATCAATCAGCTTCTGTTACAGGACTACCAGCCCACAGACGAGCCACTGTCCATAAAGAGAACTAATGCAAACATCTACCAAGTGGATCCCGATGGTGAAAGCCAGCTACCACCACTGACAACGCCCCTAGACAGCAGAAAGTAGCTTAAGAGACACGACGCCCTTGTCCCCTTTTCACCATCGGCTTCCCCCTCCCTTTTTCTTTTCCTCTCTCTATAATATCAAAAAGGGAGGTATGTTAGCATCACCAAGTGCCTGCACCTAGAGATAGGCAGGACCATAGATCTGTTACCATGGCAATGCCCCCCCCCCTATTCCCAAGAACCCCTAGGGCTACCCAATTTCACCTGGGCAGTACATGCGTCATCACGCAGATATAAAGGAGAAACCCTCCTCCCTCCGCCCCTTTTTGTTCTTCCCTTTCTGTCTTGCGCGAGACCTCCCCCCACTCTCCCCAATTAAACCTTCAACATGTGGTATTGTCTGGACCTGGTGTGTGGTGTTTACCGCGAGTCGTCTCTTAAACTATCAATAGTCATAAGAATAACTGGAGTTTATAATCATAAGAATAACCCTAATCCTAGCCCTTGCCTGTGTATCAATAACTACCGTGTGGCAACAAGGGACAGCTGGGACCTAAGAGCAGAAGGCCATGGGCAGCTAGGAAAATACACTGAGGAAAAGAATTAAGTCTATGTCCTTTGGTGAGTCCCTTCCAGCCCCTCGTACTGTCCTTACCCTCTGTCTATGTTAGCCAGGGCCCACCCAGTCAGCTTCCCTGCCCTAGCCTGAGCCATCTAAGTCTACTGATAGTCCTTACATGAGATGTGGGGCAGTGTTCCTGCTGCCAGAACTGGCCCCGCCTCATCCTGAGGACCAGTGGAAACTCATCATCTCTGCCTGGCTGACCAGCAAGCTCACACCGCTGATCCCTCCAGTCTAACCTCCCTGGGCCAAAGCTTGGGTTGCAGGTATGTGCAGCCATGCCTGGCTTTTCACATGAGGGCTGGGGATGCACTAGGCCTGCACACTAAGTGCTCTACTCACCAAGCCACCTCCCCACCACCCCTTGCACTAATTTTATCTGATTTCACCTGATCTGGGTGGGTGGACAGGATTTGTCTGCACAGTTCCATTAGCAGGTCTCGGACCATCCAGCAAAGGAAAGAGGCAAAGTCCTCTTTCCTGGAACTTCAGGGACTGGTTGAGGAAGAGGTTGGGACCACCCGAAAGGGAACTCTGCGTAGACGGCTGCAAACTGATGACGATACCCCACCCAGCACTCCTAACTTAACTGCACGGCCACCATTTTTCTTAAAATGACTATTAGTACCTCGTATCTATCTTCCCATCCTTTTTCTTTTCTTTTTTCCTTACTGCATAGCCCAGGCTAGCATTGGACATGTCATCTTTCTTCTCCATCCCCCCAGACGCTGGCTTCTCAAGCTAGTGGCACGTCTGGCCTCAGCACCTTATCATGCTGACGTGTGCAGGATGTCCATGAAGGATACCGGCGCTAGACCCCGTGGAAGCAGCCCCGATCTCTCTCCCCATCACAGCTAAAGCCCCTTCCCCCGAAGATCGAAGAACGCCTCCTCCTCCTCACGCCCTCCAGGATAAGGAGCGTGCAGACAAACACACGCGCTATCTGTTCGGGGATGGCAGAGCCAGACAGCAAGTTCCATTCTTTCTCCATCTGGCTTCCTTGGTGAACTCTCTGCTGAACTCCTCCCAGCCTTGCGGGCAGCTCTCCTGCCAGGAGGAGCCAGTGCCAGGGAGAACAGAATAATTGCCTCTCGTGTTGTGCATGTGGAGCCTTCATTATCACATCCCTGGAGTGGCATTTGCAGCCCTCTGTCACAGCATCCTGCCACTGAATAGCTAGCAAGCAATTCGTCACCCTCATATTCTCCGCTGTCTTGAAAGAGCCAATTAGCTTTCTGTTTCTGTGGGTTGTACAGCCTCACCAGGAGAATCACATCTCGGTGGATGGGCTGTTCTTTACAGAGACTATTGGCTTGCTCACACCAGGGCACATGTTAGGGACCAGGGCCCTCCACCCTCCACCTTCCCTCCACCCTCCACCTTCCATCTGTTCTCTGCACGAGGAAGCAAAGCTTTTGATCCGTGAAGCTCAGGGATGCTGGGCTATATTCTGAAATCAGAAGACCTGGAGTTAGTAGTTCGTAGATCTGTCAAATGCCTATGCATTTGGCTGTGAGCATTGATTGCAGTGTGCTTCTGAATGCCCTTTTCCTCATCTACAAAGTGAGGGAGCTGGCATTGACAGCCAGGCTTCCAGAATACAGTCACCTGCCATTTTATAGAGAGAAAATCTGAGGCCCAGAGGTGGTCCTTCCACTCATTCAAAGTCATATAGCTAGGTAGTGTTAAGACTTGAGACTTCAGGCCTTCCAGATTTGGGGTGAGATCAAACAAGAGGGACACACGCACACACACACACACACACACACACACACACACACACACACACACACCGGAACATGTATGCACAAACCAGAGGAGTCAGTTCTCTTGCTCTACAAGATGGGTTCCAAGAATCCAAGTCAGGCCATCAGGCTTGGCAGTAAGACTCTTTTGTTTTGTTTTGGTTTGGTTTTAGTTTTTTGTTTGTTTGTTTTTTCGAGACAGGGTTTCTCTGTATAGCCCTGGCTGTCCTGGAACTCAGTCTGCAGACCAGGCTGGCCTCGAACTCAGAAATCCGCCTGCCTCTGCCTCCCAAGTGCTGGGATTAAAGGCGTGCGCCACCACCACCCGGCTAAGAGTCTTTTCTCTATGAACCATCTTACTGGCCCAAATACGTGAAGACCCAAGGAAAAGAATCTTCTTTGTGTAGCAGTGAATGTCCAGGGTGTCTGCCTCTGCTTCGTAGGCTCGAGGGCTTTCAGTGGCTACTTCTCTGACAAGGGTAACTGCCCTTTGATGGGATATTTTTGGTTGTTATGACTCAAGTGGCCAAAGAATGGGAGTGAAGGGGAAATCCTACCTGACTCACTTCTGTGTCCCGGCCCTGATTTGCGAAGGAGGATCCCTAAGCCAAGCTCCCATTACCCTCTGCCACACTGGGAAACAGGCTCCCAGCTCATGCACATGTGGGGACAATCCACATGCAACCCTCAGCAGGACGGACGCCTGTATACATCCTCTGGGCTCCCGAAAGTACGAAAGAGGTGTGATTGATCCCTTCCTACAAAGACCAACAGTGAGGCTGGAGAGGCACCAGGCTGTTTCCCAGGTCACGTGACTTGTGAGAGGGGGGCTCTAGGGTTTAAAACTCAAGCTACCTACTGTCTGTGACAACTATGTATGTGTCTCTCGACATTTTTTCTAGCTCCCTAGAATCTGCCTGTATCTGTCCACCTCTGTCTCTCCACCAAGAGGTAGCAGGAGCCACCTGTGGTCTGGGAGGCTCCAGGCAAGGCAAGGGGAGGTCACAAACTGTAATCTTGACTCCTTGGCTCTGGGAACCTCTGACCTGCGCTATGAGTTGCAAGATACCTTCACAGGGTGACAGGTGCACTCCCCGAGATTGCAAGATGGCACGCACTCCTCAGGCCTGTGGGCTGGTGGCATCTGGAAGCCTACTCTGTAGGTGATTTCTGGTATCTTGCACTAAGTGTCTCCCAGAGGGTGGTCAGTGGGTGAGCTCATGCTGCAGACATCTGTTTATAAGAGATGCCTCAGCCGGGCAGTGGTAGCATACACCTTTAATCCCAGCACTTGGGAGGCAGAGGCAGGTGGATTTCTGAGTTCGAGGCCAGCCTGGTCTACAGAGTAAGTTCCAGGACAGCCAGGGCTACACAGAGAAACCCTGTCTCGGAAAAACAAACAAACAAACAAACAAACAAAAGAGAGAGAGAGAGAGATAGTATCTTTCTCTTTAGCATCGAGAAGGAACTCTGGCTGGTTAGGAGGGTGGGTGTGGTCTGGCTAAGCTGGTAGAGGACAAGTGTGTCCTTCTTACAGTGGCTATCTCCTCCTTCCCAGCCAGGCTCCGCCCTGCTTGCCAAGGTTCTGAAGTCATGTCCAAAACTTCTGAGGGGTCCATTCCTGTTTCACAGTGTGGCCCAGACTCTAGTTCACCTCCAGCTCTATCTCAAGGCCAGTTCTACCAACAAAGCCATCGTCTTAAATATGCTTCAACGTTTCCGTCTACAACATGGGAACATCACTCATCCCTTTTAGCATTAAACAGACTACAGAGAAAAACCAAGCTTGAGAGTGTGCTCAGCTCTCTCTTCCTCTCCAGTGGAGTGAAGATAGAAGAGTTCGGGTGGGTAGTTGGGAAACATGTGGGAGAAGAAAGTGGGTCGGAATGGGGATGCTGGGAGGGGCGGGCTTTGGAGTGAGCCGGTTCCTCCCACTCCTTGTTCCACCTGGAGCCAGCTGTGGTAGAGGGTAATCTCCACTGATTGCAGGCAGCCTTGCTCAAACACACTCAGCCATTCTTGATTAAACCTGCCGTTCTAACTGCTGTGTGGGCTCAGAATCAGCTTCCTCCCGTTTCCATAAGGAAGTGGAACACACGAAGTTAGAAGGCTCCTGGTTGCCTGGTGCAGAGGATTTGCCACTATGTGGCCTCTGGCCAGTCACTGCATGTGCAGCCTCTGTTTCCTTGTTTGCTAATGTGGGTTGTTAATATCCTATTGGTTCCCTGGATTAAGTTAGATCTGTATGGGCTGAGCTGGCTCAGAGCCTGGCCTGTGGGATGTGCTGTAGCAATGCTGCTGCCTCTCCTCACAATTGTGGTTGTATCAGTCCTAGCCTCAGACGGTACTCTCAGCCTGACTTAGTCTTGGAGGCATGTCCGCTGGACCCATCTTGGTCCCATCACCTGAGGGGCAGCCAGCTGAGCCAGCCTCACTATGGGGAAAACCAGCCCAGGCTTTGGCAGGGGCTGCAACAGCCTTTCTTGGCAGAAACTTCAAAGTGAAGGAGACCATTCAGGAAGGCAGGGAGGTCATCCACAAGGTCATCCCTGTGGCCTATTGGGCAACCTTGCCTGAGGTTACCGCCACGTGTAAGGAGAAGCAGAGACTTGGCTCACGGCCCAGTGGATGGATGAGAGAGGGTAGGCTGAGACTCTTTCCTAACTGTCTTGTGTACAGGGAAGATGTAGCACAGAACACACCAGTCACTGCTTGTAGTCTGCAGTGTGCTGCGGCGGCATTGGAAAGTGTCTCTTGCAGATGAAGGGGCTTGTCTGCCTGCCACAGTGTGGACGTCACGAGAGTTAAATGAGCTTATGTGAGACAACCCATTCAGGACGGGGCTGGGTGTTGCACATTCTAGCCTCAGCGGTGTGTTCAAATGCTGCGGAGATCGAACAGTGTGATCAGGTGGGACAAAATAAGAGTCGCCGGTGCTGAGGCTGCTAGGGGTTGGTGACGGCCATTCTGCTATTCGAGGATTCTGCTTGAGCGTCGGCTCAGTCATAAAAGGGCCTGCTCAGCAAGTCTGAGGACATGAGTTTGAGCCCCAGCACACATATGAAAAGCTGCTATGGTGGATGGTTCTAATCCCAGTGCTGGGGAGACAGAGACAGGCAGATCCCTCGGCCTCACTGTCCATCCCAATTAATGATCTCCAGGCCACTTAGAAAAGAAAATCTCTAAATAAGGTTGATGAAACCCCAAGTAACAACCCCTGAAGTTATCTTCTGGCTGACAAATGGGCACATACTCACACACACTCATAGACACAGTCACACACACACACACACACACACACACACACACACTCATTCCTACAGAAAGTAATGCTTTGAATACAAGCTGTTCATGATGGGTGGGGAACAAAAGTTATAGGTAGGGCCCAGGCTGGCACTCTATAGCAATAGGGGATGCTTTTGCTTGCCCCAGAGCCTAAGATGAGTTTGGAAAGGAAGAGCTGGAGATGGGTACAAAGGTCTGTTCTGGAAGGTCTTGGGGCTAAGCGGAGGTAAAGAAGATGGTAGTGGGAGGGTGGACAGGCAAGGCAAAGCTGGAGCCAGAAGGCCATCTTGGACAGGAGACGGTTGCTAGAGTTAAGAAATGACAAGGAGCCCGGTGGTGGTGGCGCACACCTTTAATCCCAGCATGTGGGAGGCAGAGGCAGGTGGATTTCTGAGTTCGAGGCCAGCCTGGTCTACAGAGTGAGTTCCAGGACAGCCAGGACTACACAGAGAAACCCTGTCTTGAAAAACAAACAAAAAAAAAAAAAAAAAAAAAGAAAGAAAGAAACGACAAGGATTGGCCTGGGCAGCCAGATTAAGACCACAGGGGAGCCTTCCAATTCTGGATTGTAGTTCATTCCAGATATAGTCAAGGTGACAACCAGGACTAGCCAGTACAGGTGCTAAGGAGAGCGTTCTAAGTCACATAGACAGGGGCATGAACTTCAGGTTCTCCTGGCCCCTCCGCAGGTGCTCTGGAGAGGTCTGCACTTGAAGCCCAGCTCCTAGGACTTGTTGCTCTTCTTTTGTTTCTTTTCTTTTTTTAGGTCTTGGGTTGGGGTTGAAAACTGAAGGTGGAGTTTGCTGTTTTGCACAAATGACCTGTCTCTTGCGTCATCCAAACACCAAGTTCTGCTCATGGAGGAAGTGAGAGGTGTCGGATTCGGTCATGCAGAACACAGCTGGCCAGGCTGCCGGAAAGAGAGACTGAGCCTGCGGTTGCTGTGAAGGTGTGGCTCGGCTTGAGTCAGGGCAGGAGCCACCCCCATGTCAGCACCCAGTACAGGGCCATTGTCCCACTGCCTTGGCCACTCCTACAGGTCATTTCCTCCCCAGGCTCTGAAATCCACTTGATAAGAGAAAAAGAAAAAGAAAGGAGGAGTTGGGGAAGGAGAGGAAAAGAAACAGGAAGCAGCAGCCTGTCCAGGCACCCTTGGCTAAGGTGGCCAAGTTGCATCTCAGACTCAGGAGTGGGATGTTGTAGGCTTCATGAGATCCAAAGACTTGCAGTTTGAACCATCCTTTGATAAAAATGAATATAAGACTATGAAACAAAATGAAATAAAACAAATATTTATTAAGGATGGGGGGAGGGAGGCAGCACATCACTGTCACCCGGAGCCACATCTTTTTATCCGAGTCTCTCTGGAGGTAGTTTACCACAAATGAGAGAGTTATACTTCCTGTTTGTAGCTGACCTCCCTTCCCTGGGATACCTCTGCCCCTCCATGCTGTCTGAGGTCCCAACACATAGATTTTCAGTAAATGCACCTATGATCCCAATTATCAGAGCGCTGAACACTGTAGGCTTGTGAATGTCACCCTAACTCTTTATGAGAATTGGATGTCACTTACAGACCTCTTTCTGAACATTTCACATACAATCTGAGGGGTTCTTGAGCCCTCTAAAGCACATCTGTGGGTCCAAGGTGTGAAGCCTTAACCAATACACTCCCCTCGTGCCACACATGAAGTAACGTGTGTGTGTGTGTGTGTGTGTGTGTGTGTGTATGTGTGTGTGTGTGGGGGGGGGCTTGCTCTCAGTGATTCAGTAGGCTGGGACTCAATAGTCAGGATGGGCTAGCCTCAGCTCCTCCCTCTTTCCATGGTGGCTGCTCTGCCTTTAGCACCAAGTGGGGTCTCTGAGGAAGGATATCTCAAATTAGACCTTATCCCCTCAGAAGGTCTTCCTTGTGTCTCGTACTCTTCTTCAGACCCATTCTTGCTCCGTGCAATTGGGAGGGCAGTGACAACCGCATGGGAACGCATAGACAGGAAACAGGAATGCCCCAGTGTGTTTGAACACATTAAGAAATGATAGTGTGTGTGGGAGGAGGTTGGTAACAAGCCTCTCTGCGGGGAAGTCCCAGGAGAGATCTGACTGAGTCCAATCTGAGTCCTGTGCTCTCTCCTCCCCTCCCCAGTGTGGGTGGGTGGTTGGGGTGGCCTTTGTGCCCCCAACTATGGGCTCTGCAGGTGTGTGGAGACTCCTTCCCCTCCCCCACATCACCAACCCCCTCCCCCAGGTTTGTCTGCTTCCTCTTAGCCACCAGCTCAGCTTCTGGTACCTCACCCGTGGCACCTGGCCCTCTTCTGTCACAGCAAAGTGATTTTCACTTTTGTATCTATTGGTTTCAGATCTGTGTGGCCCATTAGACGTGTGAGCAGGGCCTGGATCTTTGGTGTCTGTGCCTGGCATGTGGGACTCTCTGTGGTCACTCACTAAGATAAATCAGTGCTGGCATGGAGTAGTGTCCTAGTTTCCTCGACGTTGCTATGATAAAACACTCTGACCAAAAGCAGTTTAGTGGCAGGAGGGGTCTACTTGGCTTAAACTTCCGGGTCATAGTTCATCATGGAGGAGAATCAGGACAGGAACTGAACCAGGAGCTTGAGCCAGAAACCATGGAGGAATGCTGCTTGCTGGCTCATTCTTAACTGAACTTTCTTATTCAGCCCAAGACCCACCCTACACAGTGGGCTGGATCCTTCCTTTATCAATTAACAATCGAGACCGTATCCCCATAGACATGACTACCAGCCAGTCTGACCTGGGCAATCTTTCAACTGAGACTCCTTTCCTGGGTGACTCTTAGTTGTGTCAAGTTAACAGCTAAAGCTGAGACATGTGATTTTGGACTTTGGCTTCTGCAATAAATGACTTCTGCCCCTCATTTCTGGAATCTTAGACAGGCCTGAATGTAGCTGGGTGCTTGCCTGTAGGGCACAGAGGAATGGCAAGTGGTCTCCAGCCCCTCCGAGCTGAAGTTCCATCCAGCAAGGGCACACATCCAAACTGGACTCTGTGCTGTTCTAGGTCTTCTGCTGTTCTTTAACAGCCCATTGGATCTGTGAGGGCACCTTGCCCCCACTCCCAGTCCCAGATAGCCTGCCCACTAGTGGTCGAGGGACTGTCAGTCAAGGTTCTAAGGATGGGTTTCCCCTGGGGGTTGCAGGCACCAAGGCATGAATGATTAAGGAACTCGGAAGAGGTCCTTCTGCATTCTGGGCTCGCCTCCAAATAATGGCGTTGTGCAGAGAGCAGCCTGTTATTCATACAATTTGGAGTGAAATATATTCTTTTTTTTTAACCCGACGCCCACAACTTCACGACTACAGCTGTGTATAACTCTCTCACACAAGGAGGAAACCCTGACCACCAAATTCTTCCTCCTTCCTCCTATTTCTCTCAGTGTTGGAATTATAGAGGTGAGTGAGGTGAAAGGTTTATGCCACAAAGAAAGGAATGAGGTACAAACCGTTTTCTCTCCAAGGCTCCTGCTGGGGGGTGGGGGTGGTTGGGGAGCCCTGATACCAACAGCTGGGGACCAGCCTGCTCTTAGCAGTCAGCTTCTCTCCTTTGCAGAGTCCCCAACAGCAGGAGGTGGAGTCTGACCTTGGACATTAGGGAACAGCAAGTGCAGGGAGTGAGTTCAGTTCGGTAGGTAGGTGTCTGTTCTGGATACTGCCTGATTCCTGCTCAGTATACTCCAGCTCCTTCCTCCCGCCCACCTCAGGTGAAAAGATCAGCTTGAAATTCTTTTGCCTTTTTGCAACCGCCAAGTCTTTAATTTCCTTGCACCAATCGCCTTTGCAGGAGGATGAGAGATGAGCTATGATAGGCTATTCAGGAAGCTGAAGACAGCTGATTGGTGCTAATGGTTTGGGGGCGTGTTCTGCCTCTGTCCCATCCTCTCTACTTATTCGCCAAGAGGCTTTTTAGCAGAGTCCTAGAGCCTGGGTAGACTTGAGCCATCCCTCACGGCCTGGCTGACTCGTCTCTGAGCGTCGTGATAGGGGCCCACTACATCCCTTCCCACCTTACTCAGCTGGTGACTCTGTCTTAGATCACTGCACCGTGGCTTGAGCACTTTGTCTCTGCTCCGGAAGAGGTTTTGCTCTGTCATAGCTCTCCTCCTCCAGAGGCCAGTGCATCAAAAGAGAGTCAGCACCCTGTAAATAGTTGTGTTCCTAGGTGAGTGGCAGGTGTCACACACGCATGTGTTGCTTGCTGTGACGAAAATGAGATGCGCAAGTAGAAAGAAACAATTGGTTCTTTGTTACAGCGTTCACACTGGGCTCTGTCCAGCGTGGCTCCTCACCTTTGCGGGGGAGAGGGGAGGGAACTATTGAATGCCTAGGATTCCTAAGGGTGAGAGACTTAGAGGCACTTGGGGGCGGGGAGGGGAGGGGCGGCTTACGCAACCCAGTGTGAAATCCTGCCTCTGACTACTGTGCACTAGTTATGTGAACTCGAGTGAGTACTTGATCTCTTGGCATCCCTAGTTTCCTCATGAGTAAAATGGGAGTGATCATAGTACTAAATAACCGTAAGTGTAAAGCATTTAAAATGTTGGCTAGCACACAAAAAGCACGGTACAAATTCGCTATTATGAACACTAAGTGTCACTCGGAAGAATTCCTTACTACTTGTAACTAGGAACTGTGATTCTTATTCCTTAGTTTTCCAAAGGAAGAAAAGAAAAAACAACAGAAGGAAAGAAAGAACGAAAAATACTATTTTTTAAGATTTATTTATGTGGCTGAGTGTGATGGTACACACTTTTAATCCCAGCACTTCAGAGACAGAGACAAGTGGATCTCTGTGAGTTCGAGGCCAGCCTGGTCTACATAGTGAGTTCCAGGACAGCCAGAGCTATATAATGAGACCCCCAACTTTAATATATATGTATATATGTTTGTGTTTGTGCATATATATATATATATATATATATGTATGAATGTTTTACCTACATATGTGTGTGTGTGTGTGTGTGTGTGTACTACATGTGTATGTAATGTCCGAGGAAGCTAGACAAGGGAATCAGGTCTCCTGGAGTTGGAGTTACAGGCAGTTATGAGGACCCATGTAAGTACTGGGAACTGAACTCAGGTTCTCTAGAGCAACAGCAAGTGCTCATAAGCAACTGAAACATTTCTCAGCATCTACTTTTATTCGTTTTGATTATGTGTCTGTATGTGTGGATATGTGCACATATGCATGTGTGTATGACTGTGGGGACCAGAGATGTTACAGTTACAGGCCTTTGGGAACTGCCTGACAAATGAAGTCAGGCCCAATTTTCTTTAAGACATCCAGTCCTTGGACCCCAGTGGTGCCATCTAGTGGAGAGTCACAAACATGAAGCTCTTACAGGTCTCAATTCCTACCCCAACTACTCAGCTCTCCTGTTGGAGTGTGGAAGTAGCCTCAGACAGTACAGAAATGATGAGGTAGGCTGTGTTCTAATAAAACATTATTGACAAAAACAGAAAGCAGACCAGGTTTGTCCAGCAAGCCATCATTTGTCAACTCTTCATCTGCGGCAATTCTCTTACATTGTCTCCATCCTTTTTTTTTTTTTTTTTTTTTTTTTTTTGTTTTTTCGAGATAGAGTTTCTCTGTGTAGCCCTGGCTGTCCTGGAACTCACTCTGTAGACCAGGCTGGCCTCTGCCTCCCAAGTGCTGGGATTAAAGGCGTGCGCTACCACTGCCCGGCTTCCGTCCTTTCTTTACCAGCTTCTGCCATAAAGCTTGACTATGGGTCTTAGTGCTCATTTCCTGTAAGAGAAAACAACAAAATACACACAGAAGTGAAAATTTGGGGGTGAAAACTGGGAAGAAATTCTTAATCTGTTTCTTCTTGCCTACAGCAATGATACACAGAAAAGATGAATCCGAAGCTAGGGAATGTGTGTATGGAAACCAACTTCCTTCTGGAAGCTTAGTCTTTCTTCTGTTGATCCATCTTTACTGCTAGTGTGGTGCCTCCCTTAGGACCCTGATTCCCAGAGTTCCGTTTGCATTGCCTTTTCTAAGACTCAGCTGAGAACCCCACCACCAGCACCACTATACAGCTTTAATCTCCATTCCCTGAACCCTCCACAACACTGGTCTCAGAGCTTAATGAAATGGCAAAAATCCAAGTTCAAGGTATGGAGCCGCTGCCATATGTGTCTGAGCAAAGACTGAGGAGTCTGGGGCTGGGAAGGTAGGTCAGTGGTAGAGTGCTGGGGTAGCACGTGTGAGGCCCTTGGTTCTGTCCAGCTAGCACCGTATAGAACAGACCACAGTGACACATACCCCAGCTCTGGGTAGACAGATGCAGGAGGACCAGAAGTTCGAAGTCATCCTCATTCAGCCTGGAAGAAATGAGATTTTTTTTTTTCCTAACAAAAAGTGAAAAGCAAGGAAGTCAAGTCTGAAGTCTGGAGCATGTTTTGTTTTACTTGCTTTATAAGGTAGTTTGAAATTGCACATGGATTTGACTTGCCAGTTGGCACAAGGATTCCATCCCTGTCTGATAGCCTCCTCCTCCTCCTCCTCCTCCTCCTCCTCCTCCTCCTCCTCCACCTGATGCCTAACACTGACCCCCAGCATGCTCTAAGCTTCTCTGGGCAACTCTTGGTCCCTGTTCTGCCCTGCTACAGGGCATGGCTGCTCGGGAGGCGAAGTGTGAGGAGTTTGTGCTTATCCTGCGCGCAGGGTTCTGGGAGTGGGAAAGCACAATCTGAGATGTGAGAAAGCCAAAGCTGGTTTTCTCTGGTTTTCTCTGGCTTCCCGGCCCCCAGTCGGCAGTGAGGTGTTGGGTATCCACCAGTCCACGATGGGGCTGGGACCTGGTGCTCCCAAACTTCTGGATATCTAGGTACCACTGAGTTGCAAGAAGCTGAGAGCAGAGTTGGGGGCCATGGGCTGAAGCCGGGAGGTGGGAGGGGGGAGCTCTCCAGCTCAGCTCAACTGTGATTGGTGGTGTGATTGTCCTTAGCTTGGTGGCTGTTGTGGGTGAGAGGCCTTCTATAAGAGAATTAAGCTGCAGCTAGATAGTCTAATGCCTTCTCCATGGCTCCCCATGGCAGATTTTGATGAGACAGTCTGTGGGTCTAAACTGTTTATTTATAGACTGTTCCTCATGGAAAATGGATGCATACTGTACTGTACCCACTTCTCAGGGTGGACCCAAGATTAAAAATACATTTTGTTGGGAGGAATGGGTAGGGGAGCTTATTGGCTAAATCCTCTAGGTACCAATTAGCAACGAGAACTCTGTCCTGGGCCTACATGACCACTGGTCATGGTTTTTTTATGTGGTGGAGTGTGGTGAGTGTTTCAGGCTAGGAATTTGGCAGGAAGTGGGGAGTCGCCTAAGTCTCAGGTGTGTACCCACTGAGTCTCCTGGTCTCAACCTGATCAACCTTACTAAGCCTCCCGGTGCGGGTTTTACATCCCACAGGCAACTACCATCGTTTTCTAGGAGTTGTGGTGAGTGGATCCATGTTGGTCTGGTCCTGGGAGGCGCTAATCTGGTTTATTATTATTACTTATCTAGGCTGTGGTGTCCCTGGACCTGTGACTCTTGTGGAAATATCTTCTGTTTCAGTGTGGTGTGTTCCTCTAGAGCTTGGAGGACATTTAATGACTGACCAGCTGTATCCTGTGTGGGGATTAATATATTGCCCTGGTTGTTAGCATCATCCAAAGCCTGTGGTGATGTATGGGTGAGTCCACAGAAAGACCATAGGTTCAAGGATCACAGAAAGACCATACATGACTATTTTGAAATATTCTAGTCACTGGCAACAGGAGCTGTATGGAACTGTCACTGAAGGGGCCAAGAGGCAGTCACATGTACGCAGAGACGTCCTCAGCTCCAGCTCTCAGCCCCATCTGAGAATCAGGCTTGGTGGGTGGAACTGAATCGTGTGGCTCAGGTTGAGTCCTTACAGAACACAAGCAGCCACCTTGTGGCTTATTTCTTATTTCCATCAATTAGACTCTGGGTGTACCCCTACCAAGAAAGGACTAATAATCATCTCTTCTAGGGATAAGGGCAAACCTGGAGGCTATCATATAATGACCCACACTCCAGACAGTCCTGGGGCTTTAATGCAGAGAAAAAAAAGGCAACTCCCACCCACCCTGCTCTCAGGGAACCCATGTGAGTTAGCTGGTGAGCAGCTCACAGATCATACTGGAGGGTGTTATGGGGTGTATATACTGGGCCCGGGGAGTGGCACTATTAGAAAGTGTGGCCCTGTTGGAGTAGGTGTGGCCTTGTTGGAGTAGGTGAGTCACTGAGTGTGGGCTTTAAGACCCTCATCCTAGCTGCCTGAAAGCCAGTATTCTGCTGGCAGCCTTCAGATGAAGATGTAGAACTCTCAGCTCCTCCTGCACCATGCCTGCCTGGATGCTGCCATGTTTGCACCTTGATGATAATGGACTGAACCTCTGAACCTGTAAGCCAGCCCCAATTAAATGTTGTCCTTATAAGAGTCTGGTGTCTGTTCACAGAAGTAAAACCCTAACTAAGACAGAAGGGTACAGAGAGAGGCAGTGATGGATCTACTGCTGCATCAGGCACAGCCCCAGACCTCCCATACACGGAGTGAAGTCCCTCCGATTGCTGTGTCAGATCTCAAAAGCCTGCCTGGCTTGGAGGTCACCTTCAGCAGTGGAGACGGTTTCCGACTGCTATTACTTAGTACATCCCAGTTCTACTTAAAAATAGCAATGTTCTGAGTAGGTCAGAAAAATCAATGGATTCATTTAAGCCTCAGACGAAAAAACAACAACAACAACAACAACAACAAAAAACAAGTAAAAAGCACCAAAGTTTAGGGAAACAAGATAGGAAGAATTCCCTATCCAACTAAACCATGAGGTCAGGGTTGCCAAGTAAGAAACATGAGGAGGAGCTTCACACGTGAACAGAGTAAGGAATTCAAAGGCGGCAGGGGCTGAAAGCTTGGCTAACAACACGAGATTTCGGGCAAAGGGCTCCTGGAGGCTGGGAAACGTCCTTCTACCTGAGTGTGGTGGATACTTAAGACCTTCTTATAAGGGAACAAATGATGCTACAGAAACCTGCACAGCACTGAGGCATTCTGGGAAATTCAGCCTAAGTAAGGGGCTGGATTTAATGAAGCAACCACACTGCGCATCGGAAGACCCTACCTTCATCTTTATCTCGAAAGGCTCCCATTGAGGGTAGTTTGGTTTGGAAGTAAATCCAGGCTACACAAATCCTGCGCTACACAGGCATTCCACCACGAGGCTGTGTCCCCAGCCCCTGTAGCCTTAATAATGATCTTCCTGGATATAGTGAATGTTGTGATTATAAAAAGATAAAGAAATATAAGAATATGTTCTACGGGTGTGTGGTGAGGTGTGGGGAAGGGGGTGACTCAGTGGGCCCATGCCAAGCATCCCTTCCCCCTGAGACCAGCCATACAACATATAGCATAGAATAGAGTTTATTTAGGGCATGGGGAGGGGAATTAAGAGAGTAGTAGAGGCAGAGAAAGGCAGAGAGAAGGAAAGAGTAGAGAAGCAGAGGCTGGCCATGACCTCATGGAGAGAGGGGGGAAGGGGACTGGGGGAGAGGGGGAGCAAGGGGCAAGAGTATGAGAGTAAGAGAGGCAAAAGACAGGGAAGGGGGCCAGCAGCCCCTTTTATAGTGGGCCAGGCCTACCAGGCTGTTGCCAGGTAACTGTGGGGGTGGAGTCCAGACAGAATGCCAACAGTGAGGTTCTCTAGGCATGAGAACTCCTTTGTGCAGTGTCTCTTTCGGGGCTTTATCCATTTTTGTTCGAATCACCTTTCTCCCTCCCCCTGCCCCTCCCCACCTGCTCCTCCCTCCTCCTCCTCCCTGGACAATTCCTGTATCACAGACTTCCACCCATCATTTTACAGCCTTTTCTCATCTCTTTTGCCTTTTCATAGACAGAATTTTTACATTCTTACATTCTATTTTATTGCTTCTTGAACTCTATCAGATGATGGATCCAGCTTGTTGGTTATTGTTTTAATCTCCATAGTTGCAAACTGGTATGTTCTAACATGTAATAAGATGTTGTAAGGATCATGATTCGACCAAAAATGATACCCCAGACTCAAATAGTATGTAAACACAAAGAGTGCTTTATTCTGCTGAAGTTCAGCATGCTAGGGTCTCCCCATTACCGAGAAAGAGAGACATCCAAATGAGCTCGCAAGCCTATTAGGGAATTCTCGGGTAGGTGACCTCTATGTTAATCTGTTGGGTCATAACCGGAGTGTGGGGGCTGGAAACTTGCTGGGGAGATCCGGAAACTGTTGGCTGAGGAAGTAGCTGAGGAAGCCTGAAAACTGCTGCTGACCCATTGTCCTTACCTGAGGCCTGGAGGCAGGCAGCTTCTGAGGCCTGCACTTGCCTGGAATTGCCCAGTTCTTGGAAACAGAGATTTAGGCCTGCTCTCCAATTTAACTGCCAATTAGAGGCTTGTCCTGGAATCAGCCTGGCCTTCTCAATATTAAAATAGAAAAAAAAAATGTAAAAACTAAAAGCAACAAAAAGTACTCTATTTTCATGGAAATCATCAGTGACTTTTCTTGAAGTGAAGCGCCTGTGCCTCAGGCACATTTGCATACTCAACAGATGCTTTAGCGGCTAGATCGGAGAGGAGCAAAATATCGCACAGGCCTGGAATGGGAAAATGAGGCGGAGAGAAAAGAAAGCGAGCTGGCAACCGCCGGGAAGAGGAACATCGTGAGGACAACAAGTCCTCACGAAGCAGAGCCCGACTAAGTGGAGATGCATTCTACCGAGCGCACTTCTTGCCATTTGAGAAGGTCCAGAACCTCGTGCCAGGCAGGAGCGAACGCGGAACACCGTGATCTTCCTCATTTACATGCCATTACCCAGAATGCTCTGGGGCTTTCTTATTTCCTTTTTGAAAAATGTTGCTAACGTCAGAGCTTGGATACAAAAATAAATTAATTTTAGATATGATAAGATTATCGATTCCACTTGCTAACAGGGTTCTTCATTGACGTTTTGAATTTATAAGCCCCAACGTCAACTAATTTGGCCAAATGGTCAGGCGGCTTCTGGAGTATTCTCTAAACAGAACAGTTTAGCAATATGGGAGATAACTTAGAACGACCCATTTCTCCTTTAGAAGCCATAGTACATATTATCTCCTTCCCTTAGGTCTCTCTGGGCAGACAAGGCATGAAACCAACATCCTAGAAGACAGGTACTTCTTCCTGGCTCCTCACAAGTTGTCACCCTTTCAGATCGCTGAGCCAGAACATCAAAAACATCCCAGCGTCACAGATACTGCAACCATGGGACTAAATGTTGAATGTGTAGGCAGAGTGTATGTGTTGAACGTGCCTATTGCATATGTATTATCTGTCAAGTATAATGAGTGTGTGCTGAGTATGGGTGACCATGAGTGAGTGTGTGTGTGTATGTATGTGTGTGTTGGGGGGGGATGTATTGAGGGGCTGTGTATTGTGTATTAAATGTCTGGGTGTGAGAGTGTGTGTGTCCCTGAACGTGGAGTGTGTGTATGTATGGGAACAACTGTGTGGATCTGTGGGAGAGTGTGCCTACAAAAGTGCCCATCATAGAAACACATGTGTGAACACACTAAGGGATTAAAGTGTTCACTGTAGGTCGCACGTGTTTCTGGAGTCCAAGGGTTGCTTCTACAACCCTTTCTTTTGTTTGGTTTGCCGTTTGGCACAAACAAGACAAAAAAAAAAAAAAGACTGGGCATTGCTTAGTTGAGAGACTTTTTTTTTTTTACTAATTGGTCAAAGCAGAGGCCATCAGGGCTGTCGTCATGACAGCTGCCATGTCTGTCTTTCTTCACTGTTGTACAAAGCCCAGCAGCTCCTTCTAAGTTAAAAATAAAACCATCATCATGACTCAGCGGATAAAGGCTCTGACCACCAAGCCTGAGTTCAGTTCTTGGGATCCACGTGCTGGAGGGAGGGAAGCAACTCCTACACACAATGCCTTTTGATCTCCACAAGTGAGTCATGGCTTGCACGCCACCCCCCCCCCCCACATACATACAAGTAAATAAGTAACTGTAATACAGTTTTCAAGTTTTTAAAGACAAATTCTCTGTCTCTCTGTCTCTCTGTGTGTGTATATGTGTATGTGTATGTGTGTGTGTGTGTATGTGTGGCACACACGTGTGTGTGCATACACGCACTCATGCACATGTAATCTATATTCAGGTGCCCACAGAAGCTAGAATCAGGCATAAGAGAGATCCTTGGAGCTAGAGTTACAGGCTCTTAGGAGTTAAGCTCTGGTCTTCTGCAAGAGTAGCACCTATTTAAACAAAGAGTCTCTAGACCATAAATTTAACAACCTTTGTTTTGTTTTTGTGAGACAGGTTCTTAAACAACCAATTTAAAAAATAAATAAATGAGTGCCCAGTAAATGGTAGCTGACATGTGATCTCTTCCTTTCAAACCATATCCCTATGCCATGGCTCCAAAGCCAGTGGTCACCAGAGCCAGGTGAGGAGATTGCTAAAGCAGAGACTTCTAGGCAACAGCCTAGGCACCCACAAAATCCTTAGACTACAGAGAGAACTTATTTTCCCAAGCTCCCTATGCCTGTCGTGTCCAGCCAAGTTTGGGGATCACTGGCCTCAGGTATGCCAATTCTGTCAAAATGTGTATAGTCTGTGGTGTTTGTCCCAGTGGCCTGTCAAGATGCTCAAAATCAGCCTCATAGAAGACAGAGACTGGCTAATTCGGTGATAACATGTGTTGTCCGTCTCTGAACTTAATCTAGGAAGAACTTAACAGCATCTGTCTCCACTGAACTTAACCCCAACCTCCTTTAGATCTTTCTATTTTGGTTTTGGGGCGGGGGGTGGGGGGGTTGAGACAGGGTCTCACTATGTTGTCCTGGTTGGATTGTAGCTTAGTGTGTAGATCAGGCTGCCCTGAAATACAGAGAGAGCCTTTGTCTCTTCCTTTTACTGAAAAAAAGGATGTGAACATGTAAAGCTAGATGCTAAGTCGTCATAAAATTGTTTCTTGGCACTTTCTGGAGAAAACCCTCACGTCACCTTAAGAAGAAAGCTTTTCAGGTTGGCCAGAGCCCAGTGGTGGCCTCCAACCCTGGAGAAGGGGACCTGCCTCTCCTGTTTGCTTACTGAGAGGCCTTAGACAGTGTGCTGCTGGAGAACAGGGCTGTGTCCCACACTCAGACTTACAGCCAGCTGAAAAACCATGGGCACCATAGAAGGAAAAGGACAAAGACAGAGGACAAAGAGCTGGGGGATGTGGGAAGGCAAGGCCTAGCTCCCTGTGGCCCCCATCCAGCCTCCGGGACCTTAAGGAACCAGCCCTCCACGCAATCTTTCCCCTGTTTCTCTGACCTAGAAGTAGCACAATGGAGCATGGTTCCATCTGTGTTCTTCCCGGGGAGAAGGGAGCAGGGAGTTCAGGACTCCTCGCAATCTGAATCTCAGGAATGCAGAAGAAACAGCCCGCCTCCAGCCTTGGAGCTGAGCCTCTATTGAAATTTGACTCATCCTTGGCGGCTTTATTGTGTTTTCTGCTCTCTTTCCTTGTGACACACAGCACAGCACTAGGTGAGTAATGCTCTCTGCCTGGAGAGAAAAATAGATCCCCAAATGCCTTCCATTCTGCTGAAGGCCTTGTCACCAGCTCTGGTGGCAGGAGGTGTGGTGACCATCCATTAGCACAGGCAGATTCAGAACCCTCGACTCCCTCTACTGAGGCTCTTTATGACTCTGAGAGCCCAGGCAAGGATAGAAAGCCCACAAGCACAGAGAAGGCTAGAAGGCCCCCTGGAAATCTTGGTCAGACTGGTCAAGAGCCAGAATGGTCAAGAGTCCTTAGCTGCAGAAGATCCCAAAGGCCCCCTGAAGGGGCACAGTTAGAGCTACATCTGGCCTAGCCTGGCCCCTTCTCATAGCTGTAAGGACCACCTCTTCCACCCAACTAGAAATCGCTAATATTTACTGAGTTCCTGTGCACACCAGGCACTGGGTGGAGCATTCCCCGTGTTGTTATTCACACACACAACTACAAGGATGCACAGCCTCATGAGGGTATCCGCTTGGTTCTATTCCGGTGTTTGAATAATGATCAAGCAAAGCGAAATGTTGTTGCTTCGTTTGCTTGGCTCTGTAGGCCATCAAAGTTTCATTCCAGAGACAGTACTCCTGACAGATGGATGAGCCCGGGCTTCCTCAAAACGTTTCCGTGGCTACCAGCAAGGAGGAGAAGAGTTTGCAGTCTCTATTAGCAAGAGGACAGAACGTGCAGATAACAGATGCTTGCCCTGTGCGCTCGCACCCCAACCCACCCCCCAGGAACCTCGCGGCTGGGGTGTGGGGATATGGTTCAGTAGGTAAAGTGTCTGCTATTAGCACGAGGACCTAAGTTTGAATCCCTGGCTTCCACATAAGGTCTGAGAGCTCTGTCACTCCAGCTCTGGGTAGGAAGGGCAGAGGCAGGCACAACCCTGGGGAAGCCAGCAACGGTCTAAGCAAAGCAGCAAAGCTCCAGGTTTAATGACATCATGTATCAGAAAATAAAGGGAGAAGGTATTTGAAGAAGCCCTTCCAGTGTGAAACTTCTGACCTCCTCATATACCCAGTGGGTGAATGTTCCCTCTCACAGTTTTGTTTTTAAAACAGGGTCTGAGCTGGGAGATTGCAATACATGTCATTAATCCCAGCACTCAGAAGGCAGAGGCAGATGGATCTCTGAGTTTGAGGCTAGCCTGGTCTACAGAGTGAGTTCTAGGACAGCCAGGGCTACACAGAGAAACCCTGTTTCGACACCCCCACACACAAAAACAAAACAAAACCAACAACAACAGCAACAGGGTCTGTAGGCCAGGCTGCCCACAAACTCCTTATATGGTCAAGGATGATCTTCAACTTCTGACCCTCTCCTCCATCACTCAAAAGCTGGAGTTTCAGGGCTTATGCACCCTTGCTTGATTTATAAGTGCTGGACGTGGAACCCAGGGCTTCAACCCTGGCAGACAAATATTCTATCAACCGAGATACATTTCTAGCCACGGCACAGGAACACATAGCCTAAAGTGTAATAAAAAATTAAAATTAAAGACAAAAAACCAGGCCAGCCTGGTCTACAGAGCGAGTTCCAGGACAGTCAGGGCAGCACAGAGAAACTCTGTCTCGAAAACAAAAACAAAAAACAAAACAAAACAAAAAATAAACAAAGCAAACTCCCTCCAAGTCTCCTTCTCCCAGCCGGCTAAAAGTCTCCTGTAAGTTCTATTACACCGGAAACACCTTTTCACCTTCTGGACATGACCTAGCCTGCTGGAGCTACACTGGGAGAAAATTAAATGTTTGTCTCAAATGCATTTTCTTATTCAGCTAATTGATTTTTTTTTTTAACCAGAGTAACAACAATGCTTGAACATCCAAGTGTCTAATTATCACCAGCTTCCCCTTCTCCCTGTCATTAACTTCACAGCTGCCTTGGTGACAAGGGGGACCACAGAAATGTCAGGTCCCGAGAGAAGGATCAGGAAAGAGGCCGGACTCTGATTCTGCCAAGGTCAGGGTGAGTCTCAGCTGGGCTTCAGCAGCACACATAGGAGAGACCACTGTGGAACAAGAAGAGGAAGGGCTAGGGGCTGGTGACGCTAAACTACTTACATCAAACAGCTAGTCACCTTCAGTGTTGGAAGTGACGCCTGGGCCTCCTGGTTCCTAAATACTTCTGTTTTCAGCTGAGGCATGCACACAGAGAAGTGTACACATCAGAGGTGCACGGGCAGAGAAATCATCTTTACATGAACACATGCAAGCAATGTCAAGCCAAGTCCAGGGTCAGCACCTCTGCAGCATCCCACACGGCCTCGGGTGCTCCCCTCCCCGTTTCCTCCGTAAGTGCTCCTCCCAGGCAACCGCTGTCCAGGGACCACAGGTTGATTTAGCTTGCTCCTGTGCTTTCCACAAACGGCCGGTTCATCTGCTTCACTGCAACTCAAATCTGAAAAATGAACTTTAGGCTAGTGAGATGGCTCATCAGGTAAAAGAGAGCCCACTGCCCAGTCTGGCAGCCTGAGTTTGATCCCCGGGAGCTCACATCCTAGAAAGAACCAGCTCCTGCCAGTTATCCTCTGACCGCCACATGTATACCATGGCACATGGACACACACACTAAAGTGTAATAAAAAATTGAAATTAAAAACAAACTATTTTTCATTAAACCTATTAAAGTGGACACTAAGAGCATGTTGGAGTGGGCGGGGCATTAAGCACGATGGAGTAGGGACAGCTCGGGGTATTTGTCTGCAATGTAGATAAATCCAGTCTCCAGCACTCCAAACAAAGCAAGTCAGGAAACAGAGTCACACAAAACGGTGTCCTCACAGAAAGCCCCATGCCCGCTAAGGAGGAAGTAGAACTGCTTTGGAATAAACGGACGGACGTGGTGACTGACTGCCGAGCTGCGAAAGTGCCGGGCGTAACCAACTGTTTACTTGTAAATGATTAATTCTGAGTTCTGTAAATTTCATTTCAAAGACAACTTCATCATGTTCTTGTTTGTAAATTTAAACAAACAAACAAACAAACAAACAAAATCTGCCGGGCGGTGCTGGCACACACCTTTTAATACCAGCAATGTGGAGGCAGAGGCAAGTGGATCTCTCTGACTTGGAGGCCATCCTGGTCTACAGAGCTAGTTCTCGGTCAGCCAGGGCTACACTGAGAAACCCTGTCTCAAAAAAACGAAACAAACAAACTAAACAATATCCAACCCTTGGAAAACGACGGCTTCTCTCTGCCAGGTGCCATCAATGCGTTTATGGGCTCCACAGGGCCTGACCAGGAATTCTTTCGAGACCCACAGAGCAGGTTCTTGC
>JADRCD010237071.1:0-37764 GCA_019843815.1 Montemys delectorum
CCCCCCCAAATCTGTTAAGAACAACTGACTAGCTGGGCGATAGTGGCTCCTGCCTTTAATCCCAGCACTCAGGAGGCAGATGCAGGAAGATCTCTGTAAGTTCAAGGCCAGGCTGCTCTACAAAGATTTCTGTTTGCCCTTGGGAGAGAAGAGCAACGAGAAGAGAGAAATAGAAGGTTTCTCTCTATAGATGTGGGGACTGTAAGGCTGCTGTGACTCTTGCTGGTCAGTAGTGGTGGTGGGCAGATATGAAGAAACCCAAGTGAAATCTCCAGTTATCAAAAATAGGGTTTGCCATGAAGGACATGGGCTCTTTCTGTAAATGTTCACTGCTGTTCTTCTAGAAGCTTGTCTGATAATTCTTGTGTAGGTACTCCACTCCTAGTCTTTTTCCTGTGTTAAGGAATTCCAGGGTGATTTGCATATGGGCCTGGCTAGTGTAATGTGTGCCCAGCTGTGTAGGCTGATGCAGAGGCCATGGAGGGATGCTGCTGCTCACTGGCTTGCTTCACATGGCTTGTTCAGCCTGCTTGCTTATAGAACCTAGACCGAAGCCCAGGGGTAGAACTACCCACTGTGGGCTGGGCCCTTCCACCCTTGATCACTAATTGAGAAAACACCTTACAGGTGGATCTGATAGGGGACGTTTCCTCAGTGAAGAATTTCTCTCCTTTCTCCCTCTAGCTTGTGTCAACTTGACACACAAAACCAGCCAGTTACTTATTCCCAGGCATGAAAATCCTATTAGCAACAGAAAGGAAGCAGGCTCCTGAGACTTGCCCGGAGCTCTTCACACAAGCAGGCCTCCTGCCTTCCCCATTCTAGGTGAACAGGGAGTGTGGTGAGAGAGCTGTGTAAATGGTAACGTCCTTAAGAGTGGAAGAGGGGAAAGGACGCTCAGAACCGTTGGCACGGGTCTCCAGTCCCGAGCCCTCGTCATCCAGTGCAGTGGTGTCCTTACCACAGTCAGGCAGCAGTACTTCCAGACTTCACACAAACGAGTGAATGAAGCTGCTAAAAGCCCACATTTACAGGCAGGGCTGGAGAGGTAGCTCAGTGGTTGAGAGTGCTTGATGCTCAGTCCTGAGGAGCTGAATTTGGATCAGCACTAGGTATCTATCTATGCCTGTCACCCCAGTTCAAAGTGGAACAGAAAGGGGGTGATTTCTGGAGCTTGTTAACTTTCAGGTAGCCTATAAAAATGTGTACACACACACACACACACACACACACACGTGAATGAATGAATGAGTGAGTGAATGAATGATGATGCAGAGACCATGGAGGGATGTTCTTTACTGGCTTGCTTCCCTTGGCTTGCTTCAGCTTGCTTTCTTATAGAACCCAAGACTACCAACCCAGGGATGGCACCACCCACAGTGTGCAGGCACCGCACCCCCCCACCCCCCACCCCCCCCAGCGCTCGATCACTAATTGAGAAAACGCCTGCAGCTGGACCTCGTGGAGGCACTTCCTCAGCCGAAGCTCCTTTCTCTGTGATAACTCTAGCTCGTGTCAAGTCGACACACACACCAGCCAGGACAGTCTGAGGTTGTCATATTTATGATGTTGTATACTAAGCCAGCTCTCTTTTCAAACTCTGAGACCTCAGATCTGGCGCTCTGGTACATAGCTGTCATTGGTCTAATGTTGGCTGTCGATCAGTCACATGAAGTTTGTTTTAAAATCAAAGGCTCGCTGGTGATGGCAAACCTGAACTGCATTCGGCAGTGTTGTACTGGGTTCTTACAGCTCTGCCAGCTTCATTGGGATCGGGATAGACTAAAGAGCTACCGCATCTGCCTTCTCACTGGAGAAGCAGACAAGTGCACAAGAGCCTGGACATGAACGACATGGTGTGGGTGTTAAAACCCAACTACAAAAACCAAAGAGCGACAAGCCATATAGTTCCCAGAGCAATCCAGAGGTGGTGTGTGTTGTGTTTTATAAAAAAGAAAAGGAAGCCAGAGATAAGTTTGGCAGAAGAGTGTGTGGTGAGGTGGAAGGGGGTGCCTCTGCAGGCCCATGCTCAGACATCCTTTCCCCTGCCACACAACAAAGAATAGAGTTTATTTAGGGCATAGGAAGGGAGGAGGAGAGGGACAGACGGGGGTGGGGGGTGGAGGGAGAGGAGGCTAGCCATGAACATAGAGAGGGAAGAGAGGGCAATCAGCCCCTTTTATAGTGAGTCAGGCACACCTGGCTGTTGCCAGGTAACCGTGGGATGAGCCTAGAAGGAATGCTAACAGCATGGTCTGGGGAAGTGGCTCCTACTGTGATCCCTGCACCACGGAATTAGTCTGAGGTCAAGCTAAGCTACCATGTGAGATGCTGTGTCAACAATAACAAGGAAAGAAAAATAACAATACAAATTACCGTTTCTTATGTGTTGTGTACTAAATGCAAGCTTCTACATGTTTTGAATGGTTTTTGTTGTTTTGCCTGTATGTCTGTCTGTGTACCATGTGTAGGCAGTATCTGCAAATTCTAGAAAAAGGGCGTTAGATCCCTTGGCACTGAAGTTATGGATAGGTGTGAGCTGCTGTGGGATACTGTGGATTGAACCTGGGTCCTCTGGAAGAGCACTGACTGCTCTTGACCACTCACTGTGCCATCTCTCCATCCGCTGTTCATTTTAAGACAGGTCACATTATATTGCCCTGGCCAACCTCAAACTCACTAGACCAGCTGGCCTCAGACTTGTGTGAGTGATCCTGCTTTCTCTCCCTCCAGTGTACTGAGGTGATGAGCATGCACCAGCCTCTGTACCTGGCTAGTGCTTGGCATGTCTGCATAGGTGGTGTTATTCTCATTTAACAGATGAGGAAATGGGTCAGGAATAAAGGACGAGTTTGGTTGGGCTGTATAAGGACAGGGATGTTGTAGCCTGGTGTGGCTGGATGTAGGGTTTATGAGGGAGAGAACTGGACAACTGAAAATGAGGAAGCTGGTTCGGGTCAAATTCTCTCATTCAAATAGAAAAGCTGACTTTGCAGCATTGCTTCCAGGACCCTTCCAAGGCAAATGTCCACTGCCAGTGCTTCAAGTCCCTCTGCTGGGTTATAGTTAAGTCTCACTGGGGGAGAGAACCAGGCTTGTTTTCCCTCCTGTACTCTGAGTGTTTTACTGAGACTCAGTCCCCTTACCCATGGTAAGAAGGGCTCTAGACTACACTGGTTCCATGAAGGTTCCAAGCTTTGTTTTATCCGCCTCTTGCCTAACTGGGTAGGTACCCTCACGTGTATACGCCTCTTTCCCATGCCCACCAATCTGATTTATTGTCTTGGTTCTCTCTCTTTCAAGGGCTGTCAGTTTTCTGTTGTATTAATGTGTGGCTATTCTGAGCGTAGAATGTCAGATCAGTTCTTCTTGAGTATGATGTATATTGTGTTATTTCCAGAACGCCCACCTTAGGTAGCCATCTGACATCATCCTTCGGAATGACGGATTCTAACCTAGGAGCACCACTCCTCTCACCTGTGCATTTCCTCGTCTCCAGCTCTCTCCTCCCCTAACAGCCTGGTCCGGTCAGGCTCCTCCATCCTCTGCTGCTTGTTACATCTCTTGGTACTTTATCGTTTTCTCCATTCTCCACGTCTGCGCCCACTCTCTGCTAGATACTTATTCTCCTTTTAGCCACTAAGTGCTACAGGTGTGCATATCCTATCCCTTGTAGACCTTAGCTTTTGAGGACTAGAGTTACATGTTTGTGCCTCTCTACAGAGCACTAGACACACTGTATCTGTAATAGAGATAAGTGGTATAGAGATAATAGAGTACTTAGTAGGTTCTGCACTCTCACCCTGTCTTATTCTATAGAACTCTAGGCGTGCTATGGAGTTTTCAGAGAGCAAGTGAACTGCTCACTCCATTGTGACATGGATTTGTCATCCCTCTGTAATGAAACATCTTGGGAAATAATTTTTTTTTAAGAAAGCCATCCTGTGGCTTGCTTACACAAAAAAAGGACAGGCATTTCTATATAATCCCAGTGTATTAAAAGAAGTAACATTTTAACAGGGCAGTGGTGGCACACGCCTTTAATCTCAGCACTTTGGAGGCAGAAGCAGGTGGATTTCTGAGTTCCAGGACAGCCTGGTCTACAGAGTGAGTTCCAGGACAGCCAGGGCTACACGGACAAACCCTGTCAAGAAGTGACATTTTAAGACACCTGTTATTTTCTCTGTGTGTATTTAAGCCATTAGCTTTGTTATAGATGTTTAACCTGCTTGGAAAGAAAGCCATAAGTCACCAACAGAATATTGCTTCAAATTAGCTAAAGAGAAAGAGAGAGGCAGGCAGGCAGGCAGGCAGACTAGATCAGGAGATAGCCTTGAATCTCAAGTAGTTTACAAGGAGGAATATTCAGTTGCATTTAATGTCAATATGATGTGTTAAAGCAATGGTTCCATTTTATTTAAAATTTATTTACACATTTTAAAATAAGATGATTATGGAACGGTTTGTGAAGTAACTTAAAATCCCATCGAAGCCACTACTGATATCTTTATCTCTTTCTCTTTGTACGATGTAGTTAGCCCATTGAGTGTAGACGGTTTAAAGCACTGCATAAGTATGTAACCATACTGTTTCACGGTTGTGTAATATTCCAGTTACCTGGCACTGCGGCTTTATGTACTGAGTAGTGAGGCTGTCCTGTAGAGGAAGCCTGGCAGCCCGTAGCAGGGGCTGTGTGTAGTAGCACTGCCCAGGTTTTAAGTATGGTCTGCAGTGAGATTTACTAATGGACTGGTCATCTTGCATTACAGCAGCCAAACCTCGGGATGGAACAGGGTGGTTTCAGAATACCATGCTTATTTTGACACCAGTTATCCCAGGCCATTTAATGGGGAATGTTGCATCGAGTTACCGGACAGCAGTTTGAACAAATACTGACTGATGCTTGAGCAGCTTTTGCGGGGAGAGGGGAGCAACCCAAGCCATTCAAATGATGTTAGCATTAAAAGGATTGACCTATTTGATAGAAAAGAATGTTCTGTGCAGCACATGATAGGGTGTTCACAAGTCTGCGCCACCCGTGTGGACTGTGTTTAGCTGGTGTTCACATTGGAATAACATGTTTAAATGCATCCTAGACTTTTTCCCAGCCACAGCTGTCTCTCCTGCAGAAAGGAGATCATAAATAAGTATAAATTATATAGACACTAAAAGCGTTTTAAATGACCGTATGGATGATATATATGTGTTTCACTCATGCCATGACTGTCTTCTGCACATCAGGGACAGTTGTGAGGAGTGTGGCCTGGCCTTCCTCATTCTGAGGCAGAGTCTCTCACTGTTTGGCTCTGCTGCATACTTCAGGCCAGCTGGCCCTCAAGCTCCCAGGCCATTTTTCTGTCTCCCCTCTCTGTAAGAGCGCTGGGTGTGTACCATCACTTCTCATTTTTTTTTTTAAAGATTAATTAATTCATTTTACGTATGTGAATACACTATTGCTCTCTTCATGTACACCAGAAGAGGGCATCAGATCCCATTATAGATGGTTGTGAGCCACCATGTGGTTGCTGGGAGTTGAACTCAGGACCTCAGGAAGAGCAGTCAGTGCTCTTAACTGCTGAGCCATCTCTCCAACCCCATTTCTCACTTTTGTATGTGGGTTCCAGGGATGAAACTCAGGTCACCAGGCATGTGCAGCAAGTGTTTTTGCCCACTGAGATAACTAAAAATAATATATTTTCCTTTTTTGTTTGTTTTTTGTTGTTTCATTTTTCTCGAGACAGGGTTTCTCTATATAGCCCTGGGTGTCCTGGAACTCACTCTGTAGACCAGGCTGGCCTCGAACTCAGAAATCCGCCTGCCTCTGCCTCCCAACTGCTGAGATTAAAGGCATTTGCCACCACTGCCCAGCCATATATTTTCAATTATCAGCCTCAACAGAATCCTTGAAGTATTCTGTGACCTTAGAAGACCCATAAACCACATGAAATAAACACCTCTGTAATAGTGACATTAAAACTTCACAAACTAACAAGGTAGAGAGGCGAGGGTATGGTGGGTAACAGCCAATGCCTTTCTAATACCTTGTGCAACGTCATGCTATGGGGAGAAGTAAAACCCAAGAAGAGACTGGGGGTGGTACCCAGCTGTATTTGAGAGGGGGAGAGTGGTCAGTGGCATAAGCTGTAGGCTGTAGCCTGGGGAACAGTATGTCCTCTATGTGACCCCCAGGGAGGAGGATGCATTAGCACTGTGTTGGAGGACCTGCAAGGATGTTGGGTAGTGGAGTTGGGCATTCTGATGTGGTATCAAGGGTGAACCTGATTAGATTGGGTTCTCAGGAGAATTGCAAAGTATGTAGCATCTCTTTGGGAAGGATTTTTCTGTGAAAGGGACCAGAGGTGTGATGTAGAACCTGGAGGTATCACTAGCCAGGAGAGCAAGGAATATTGATGACTTGGGAGACAGTTGCCGGAGTAATGATGGTGTGTCTTGTAGTAAAATTGAGACCTAGCATGCGTTTCTTTAGATGGGGATGGAGGCTGAGATAGGTATTTTGCCCCAAAGAGAGGAGGAGAGTGTATGAAAAGACACTAGCACAGTGAAGTAGGGTAGAAATCCTCTATTATCTGCACTTTTTTTTTTTTTTAGGGAAAATAAAAATGTAGTGGGTTTTTGGCCAGGGAAAGAAGTTTTTTAAAGAAAAGATCGTGCATGTCACAGACATCTAGCAGTGGAAAGATTGGAGGCCAGGAAATGTGTGAGTTTTGCCAGACTAGCTAAGTAGTCACCTGAGATTAGTATTCAGATTGAAAATGGTTAAGCATGAATACTGCTTTCTGTGGCTCAGCTTAGCAGGCCAGCTAAGCTGAGCCAGCAGAGTTCAAATCACAACAACAACAAAAGGGCTAACAGGACAGGCGTGGAGATGCTGGTCCCCTTGCTTGGGTGAACTGTGGAAGTACCTGGTTGGGGATGCTCACTTGCCTCAACTGGAAACAAGAGGGGGGAGGAGGAGGGGCTAAGAGGTCTGTGCATCAGAGACCTGAAGGCTTAACATTCAGACCCACACTTACAAGTTTTCAGTGTCTGTGTGCCAAGCTGGGGTCCAAGCCTTGATATATGAGATTTTAGGAGGCATCCTGGGTCTAAACCATGTCTATAAGATGGGGAGTAGCAAGGGAAGCTGTGGAAGGAGGAGGGGAGAGGAGGGGCAGGCAATGTGGGCAGGTGAGGGGGAATAATGATAGGTAAATAGAAAGAACACACGAGGAAGAGGAATGGGTAATGTGAACAGGAGGGAGGGTTGGCATGATGGGCGAGTAGAAAGAGAGTATACCGGGGGGCCGGCAGCTGGCTCATCGAGTCATGTGAGGCTGGTGTAACCTACTGACCCAAGCCACTTGAAGAAGGAAGGGCATCTTGGCTCACGGCTTGAGAGGTACAGTCCGTCATGGAGGATGGAGGAGGATTGTGGTGGCAGGAATTTGAGGCATCAGATCCATACTGGAAAGCAGGAGCTCCACTCACTTTATCCTTTTTATCAAGTCCAGCCCCTGGGATGCACCCCCACCTCGATTAACAATGTAGATAGCAGAGGTAGTGCCTCACAGGTGTGCGCAGAGGGCTATCGCCCACGTTGTTCTAGATCTACCTTCATATGTGCACATACACAGACAAGCAAGTAGAAAGGCCAGGGTGTATGGAGACAGAAGATCTGTGAAGCCAGGTGCTAAGTCTGTCTGGGACTACTGTGCTTTTCACTTCCCAGTGGAAGGCTGAGTGAAGTGACGGGTGGTCTTACCTGTGGCGCAGAGCAGCAAGGCCACACTGAGGGCACCCTTGGCTGTGTACTGAGAGAGCTGGCCTTGCTCACTTGTAGCCTTCCTGTGTAGTGATGCTAAGTTTTACTCAGGAAGCAGTTCACCCATGCCTTGGGCCTGGGTAATGGGGTTGGAAAGCCAAGTTGTGTCAGGAGGAGAAGCTGCCAGGAAGGTGGGGAGAAGGCCTTACACCCATTGCAGCTGGATCTGGGACCCTCTGTATATTGTTATAAATCTGTTCACGGGCCTTTTCCGTTCACACTGGGTCCAGAGGCTGAACCCCCACAGTTGAGAGACAGGTTCATCTAGAGTACTGGCTGTGGGCAGGTGTGAGTTATACCCCCATTGTATATGTAAGCCTGTGTGGGCCCACAAACACAAAGGGGAACAGAGGAGACATCCCTGAACTCATGGTGGATCATGGCTTCATTCATTCATTCATTCATTCATTATTCATCAGATTACTGTATGATTATTTTGCACCATGTATTGAACAAGCTTTGGAAAGCTTATTTATTTTAAGTTAAGGTTTATTTTTATTATTTTGGGGTGTGTGTGTGTGTGTGTGTGTGTGTGTGTGTTATGTATGTATGCTCGTGTGAGTGCAGGTGCCTGTGGAGGCTAGAGGGCATTGAATCTTCTGGAACGGGAGTTACAGGTGGTTGTGAGCTGCCCACTGTGAGAGTCCTCTGTGGGAGCAGTGCACTTAACTATTAGCTGAGATATCTTGCTGGCCCATAGAATTTTTTTTAAAGATTTATTTATTTATTTATTTATTTAATGTATATGAGAACACTGTAGCTATACAGATGGTTGTGAGCCATCATGTGGTTGCTGGGAATTGAACTCAGGACCTCTGCTCACTCCAGCCCTGCTTGCTCCAGCCCCAAGATTTATTTAGTATTATCTGTAAGTACACTGTAGCTGTCTTTAGACACACCAGAAGAGGGCATTAGATCTCATTAGGGATGGGTGTGAGCCACCATGTGGTTGCTGGGATTTGAGCTCAGGACCTTCGGAAGAGCAGTCAGTGCTCTTAACCACTCAGCCATCTCGCCAGCCCCATAGACATTTTTTTTAAATGAATGTGAAGGGATGAAGAGATGGCTCAGCAGCTAAAAGTGCTTGCTACTCTCCTAGAGGACCTGAGTGTGGTTCCCCCGCACTCATGTCTGATTACATGCCTGTAACCCTAATCAACAGGGAAACCAACACCCTCTCCTGGCCTCTCCAGGCCACTGGTATATATATGGCATACCCAGAAATAAAAATTAAAATAATTTTTTTTAAAAAAAGATGAATGTCTACTCAAGGCTAAACTGGTAAGTTACAGTACTGTGTTGGTTACATCAATGTATCTAAGACCAAATACCTGGAAAAATAAAGAACTTGAGACAGATTTACTTTGATAGTTTCAGGGGGTTAGCCCATGGTTGTTTAGCTTCCCGTGTAGTGGGAGTGTGTAGCTCGGGCTGTTGTTGCCTGGTTCTTAATGGACAGGACTGAGGTTCCTGAATGGGACACAGGAGGAAGCCAGCACGGGTTAGAGCCACCAGTGACACTCTCCCAGTAGCAAAAAGGAGGAATCCTGCCTTTACCCATCTCAATAGTGCCATCACATGGATCCATCAAGGGCTAATCCCTGTGTGAGGTCAGAGCTTCAGGATCTAATAGTCAGTCCCTGACACAGCACCCCAGGTGGGCATAACGGTGTGCTTCAGTAATGCGCCCAGTCCAGTCCGCAGGTGGGTGGGGTTAGCCATCCCAATCACCTTTATGCTTGCTTTTTTTTTTTTTTTTTAACTGAGAAGTCTATAAAATTCTGTGAGTCCACAGATGTGATGTGGGACAGACTTATAGTCAGGTGCCTGCTAGACAAACATGACCTCAATTCAGACCCCCAGCACCCACTTCAAAGCTGGGTACAGTGGCAGCAGGCATCTGCATTCCTGGTGCTAAGGGAGCGGGGAGAGCTGTGGACACCTACGGCTCCCTGGCAGCCAGCCTAAGCAAATGGATGAGGCCCATTCATAGTCAGTGAGAGACCCTGCCTCAAAAAATGAGGTGGAGAGTAATTCTGGCAGATGCATGCACACCCATAGGAACATATGTATCATTCATTTTGTGCCCTTAGGAGACATTCATGCACATTCTAAGATGTGAACTTTTTACTGTGTGATAATTTTCTTTGTAGCAAAATATCCCATCTATGTATTCCTAGTAAAATATTTGGTATCAGAAACTTCATTAATGTTCATTGAGTTCATGGACCAGTAACTATTGATTGCAAGACAGAAGTCAGTGTACGCTCATGATAGTGATTCTTGTAGAGTAAGTGACACTTGATCTAGGTCTGGGAAAATAGTCCACAGGAGCAAGGAGGAGGCTAGCCAGGCACCAGAAGTGCTACAGAAGCACCCGGGACTTCTGTTTGTAGGTGCCCCTAAGACACATGAGGAAAAGAGTTGAAGCAGAAATGGATCAGGTTAAGGCTTCCAGCCTTGAAAGTTTAGACTTTCTTAGAAAATACTGGGGTTTGTAAAGGGCCATCATAAAGGCTGCTTCCAGACACTGACTGCTTTTGATGGTAGATGCAACTGTGGTGTTCCAGTCAGAGAAGATGTGGGATCACAACAGGGGTTCGGGTTTTAGAATGAAAAGAAACTCAGGTCAGAGGTCAAGGTAGGAAAGAGACCGGTGGGCTCTTGACTCATGGGAGGTGTGGAACTCCCTCAGCCAACTTTTTGCTAGAGAGAGGCCTCGGACTGCTGGCCTCTGCTGTGTATTCTGGGCTGTGGGGACTAGTACTGCTCACAGGGTTTGTCTGAAAGAGGTGCAGGAAATCGGAGGGGCTGATGGACACCCCCACCCCAGTGTGCCCCACAGCAGTTGGTGACCATGTTTGAGGTGCAGGTCTCTGAGGGCCTTAATTACTTCCTTTGTAAAATAATTCTTCAGTGCCTGTTCCACACACAGCAGCCTGTGGCTGTCAGTGAAGATGGGACTTAGGAAAGTAGGCTCCTCTGTGCAAGTGCCATTGGCCACCTCCTCTAGCATCCAGCTCTTGGCTGACTCCAGCCCCAGCAGAGGGCGGAGACCTCAGCCCCCCCCTCTCTCTCTTTAGTCAGTATTGCTCATATTCTCCAGATATGGTTTGCAGGAAGACAAATGAGCAGGCTGTTGGTTTATGCTAACCTTTCCTTTCCATGCTTTCTTGCTGTGGGGAAGGTAGGTCACAGTGTTGGGAAGCCTCCTTCCAACCAGGGTGGGCACCTGAAATGATGGGAGGAATTTTCCCCAGGCCCCGGAGTGTGGGCACAGGTCCTCGCTTGGTTTTTGTTTTTTTTTTTGTTTTTCTCTTTTTTTCCTGCCTTGAGGGAAAATGTTCTTACAGTAAGCCTTTAATAAGTTCATCTTCAGAGTGGGTTGCAGAAGTAGTCTAGGTGAGGTGGGGCCCTTTCTATATCCAGATATTAGTCACTGGAGGAAAACTCCCACTTAATAATTAAAAATAATACTGAACACCTGCTTAGCACTCCTAAGTGCTGAGTTTATCCACATCCACATATCAGAAGCTGCATCAATGAAGCTCTACCCTGGTGGAAGCAGGGGCACGGCAGGGCGGGGCACGGCAGGGCAGGGCATCCAGAGCAGTGCCTTTAATTCAGGAAGGACTTACAGCTGCTGCTTTTTCACGCTTGACCCTGGGGCGGCAACTTGTGGATAAGAGCCATGGAATTCGGCAAACATGAGCCCTGGTCCTAAGCAGAACAGCCTTCTACAAGCTGCTGTGTATGTCCAAGTCCCCATCGTGAACTAGAACCATAGTTATTCTCCAAGTTGGGAGGGTAGAGAGGGAAGGGAGGCTCATTAAGCCCCAGCACACACAGCCTGGCCCAGAGAACAGTCTGCAAATGAATAACTAGATAGCAACCGGGATCCCCACAGCTTTCCGTCTGCAGCCTTGGTGCCCTGGACTTTGTTTCTGTTTAAAGCTATCACAGTTCCCACCCAGGTCGCCCCCTTTGAACACAACCTTTACCGCTTCTGCCCCTGCTTCACCATTTCCTGCAGAGTTCTAGCTGCAGAACCCCTCTCTCCCCCAGCCCCTCTCTCACTCTCCTGCCTCAAACTCCCATGCTCTGGCTTCACCCTTGGAGTCTAGGCGAGAACCACCACACCCAGCTTTCCTTGTGTCTCCAAGCCAGGGATTTCACTTTCTAAAGCTCTTTCATGTCAGTGTGAATCTGTACTCTCTATTACCTACTAAGTAAAGCCCAACTCCCTTTGGGTTTCCGTACCCTTTGACCCCTGGTTAAATAAACCCTTCCCTTTACTTCATTTCCCATGACTACTTCACATAAACTCTTCCTCAGTCACATCAGACATTGGTCGTTTTGACGTAAGAAACGAAAGGCACAGAGTCGGTATCGCCTGTGTGAAGTTCACTCACGTGGGTCTTCCAGCCTAACGTTGCTATACATGGTGTTTATTCTATCTAGAAATGCACCTACTTGTGCATGCACTATGGGTCATGAGAGCCTGGACATCTGTCTTCCTTTAAGGAATGACCAAGGAAATCGGATCTTGACACAGACCCTGTCCCTCCCTTTGTTGTTACTGTCGGGCTGGGAATTGAACCCAGGACCTCGGTCGTGGTAACCAGTGCTCTGCTCCCCATTTTACTTTTCCCTCATGATAAATGATAGGATGTTAGGACTCGGTAGTTTCCTAACCGTATCCCTGTGTTCTGGAGTATTTGTCTGCTGGAAGGTTTCACTGTGTTCCAGCCCCTGGGAAAGGACATCAAGTGGTAATACACAGAAGCTCTGAGGACCCTCCTGCTGCCGTCACAGTACATCTGTCCTCTTCTAGGTTTACTTAGATGGAATGAACACAAGCCCTGCATAGGAAAGCCTCCTCCTTCAGACTACGGGGGCTGAGCGGGCAAACGCTCACAGGTTTTGTGCCCTCCAGTTTCTGGGACGTGGTGTTCCTAAGTAGAAGTGTTTCTTGGACATTTAGATGACCTCTCCTGGACTTGGGCTTTCTTCACAGGAGATTGCGCTGTTGAGATGCTTTGTCTAGCAGACGTAGGCAAGCACCCGGCAACAGCTACATCCTTAGTCCTCTGGCTTTTATTTTGAAACAGGGTGAATTCACAGTTCATAAAATGACACATGTGCAGCCCACTTAATAAAAGGGAAATATGTTTGAGGTTGACCAGATCACATGCAAACAAGCACACGTACCATAACTTTTATTGTAAAACAAAACCACATGTTTGTTCATAGCAAAAAGTGGGGTAACCTTTCACCCCCCTGAAACCCATAGTCTTAGACAAACCATGGGGAAAACCTCAGACAGAGCTCAATGGAAGGTCATCCAACCTGACTAACACTTCTCAAAACCTGGCTGTTGTCAAACAAAGGAAGCCAAGACATTGTAGGAAACAATAGGAGCCTCAGGAAAAGGCAGTAGCGAACTCACTGGCCCGGCATGGGATCCAGGATAGAAAGTACCCTAGGACATCAAGGGAATGTGGCCCTTACTGTGTCTTGCTGCTTGTGTTGGATACATTTTGACAGATGTGCCACACTGATGAGAGATCTTAACAACAGGGAAAACTAAGGATGAGGTAAATTGTAACCCTTTGTGATATTCATAACTTTTCTGTAAGCCTAAATCTATATTGTATTTTCTTAAATATTTATATTTAATGTGGGAGGGGGATGGCTCCAGAAACTTACAACAAATGGAAAACTGAGGCAGGAGGATTACGCATTTAAGGCTAGCCTTGTCTAAATAGTGAGGCCTCAGTCTCCTTGGATCCCTTTCCCCTGCCCTGACCCAAAATGCTCCAGGAGCATCATAGGAGAAGCACACCACACCCTAGGCACCCAGGCCTGGGGCCTCAGTGTTGCAAGGACTTGTTAGTGAATGCTCTTAGCTCTGTGACTGAGTCACCAGGAACTGGACCAACTCCACCCTAGAGCCACTGTTCAAACCAGAACAGGTCTCTCTCTGGTTAGAGTCAAGAATCTGGTATTCATGACCCTGGGCTCTGTACACTTCTGTCTGTTTTCCTTATGTCCTTTGGCCTTGAATCCCAGAAGCCAAACTTCAGGTCTGACTTTGCCTCTCCTCATGCCCTGTCAGGATCTCCAGTTCTGGCTCTGCGACAACCATTATTTCTACGTTTGCTTTTGAAACATTTTAGAGTTGAGGAAAAGTCACACAGCCCATGCCCATGGGACTCTCAGACACCTTTACCCAGCTTCTCCCAAGGTTACCGTCACCTGTGTCTCATGATGGCGGAAGTGGAAGGTAGTATCCATGTTGATCATCACCTCAAATGCAACCAAATTTCCCATCAGTCCTTGATCTGTGCAGATTTCACACAACTCCTAGCCACCACCGCCACCACCACCCCCATCCCGTTCCTCAGAATCTCTTGAAGCCTGCTAGCCAGTGAGGTATTTTGTACCCTTGCGGTTTGGGCATTCTGGTATCCCATGATTGGATGGAAGCCTCCCATTTTTGGCTAAGAGGGCACGGAAGTGCCATTCTCTTCCCAGTTTATCATATTAAGACAGACACACAGACAGCTGTCACGCTGATGCATCTTGTCACTGGGAACGACACATAACAGAGTCTGTGCTCAGCCCATTGTAAAGCTGCTGCTTTTCCTCCACGGTAAGTACTCGGGGGAGAAACAACTGGGGGCCATGCTGGTGTCCCGATTTTTCATTTTCCTTCGGCCCACGGAGCTCATCATCTGGCCCCGCTGCCTTCCCTCAGCAGCCATTTCCACGGTGTTTGCCTGATGGTGAGTTTTCTGTTTTCACCACTCAGTTTTCATGTGTTAATTGGAATACTTTGCTAGGAAAACATCTGATGGAGAATTCTCTTATTAATAGTCATAGTAACCATGATAGGAACTATAATTATCATAATACCCAGCATTATTGCAGTGTGTCTGGTGCTGAGCTAAAATCCTGCCTGTCATAAGACCTTTTGGATCAGCTGTGTGTTTCTGGACAGGTATTCTATCCTGTCGTCATGGCTTGAAGAATGCGGTTCTGGAACATTGCTTCCCCTCCTGGTTATTCTCCTGGCCTGTGTTCTCTCTCTCCTACAGTGGGGCTTTAACCTTTGGTCTCTTGGCCCGCATCTCCCTGTGTGTAGTGCCTGTAACCTGAGAATTGCTCAAAAACTGACTGCCATGAGCAACACGGCCTGTTAGACAAAAAGCACTGGGCCGTTTAGAGAGTTGCTACTGCAGCTAAGCCAGGAACCTGAACTCCACTTGTACTGCTCTTTACGGAACAGGCCAGCAGGATATGGTGGCACATGCATACCTTTGATCCTAGCAGCTTAGAGGCACTGGTAGGGGGACCTTTTAGCTAGAGGCCTGCCTGGTCTAAATAGGAAGTTCCAGGGCTGTAGAGCCAGAGTCTGGCTTGGGTGTTTTGTTTTGTTTTGTTTTGTTTTGTTTTAAAGGTAAATTACAGAGACTTTGGGCACTCTCCTACATGCTAAGGTCTTTCTTACCTTTTGGACACACAAGCAAATTATTCATAAAATCCTTCAAATGGTGACAAGGAAAACATTGCAGTGAGTGGAGGCCAGTAGGGAAGGACATCTATGGGAAGGTAATCGTTGAAGAAGACTAAAGTGGAGAGACAGCAGAGGCCGTGACAGGATCTGTGGATGCAGACCCATGGAGGCTGAGGGACTGAGGCTTGGCACACTTAAAGAGCACAAGGGCTTTCTTTGGCCTAGAGTGTGGTTACAGAATTCAGATGCATGGCAGACACACTCAAAGCTAGTGTGTGTATGTATGTATGTATGTATCTATCTATCTATCTATTTATCTATCTATCTATCTTGGACTTTTTTTTGAGACAGTATTAGAGAAACACTACAGAGAGTAGCCCTGGCTGCCCTGGAACTCACTCTGTAGACCAAGTGGCCTCGAACTCACAAGAGATCCACCTGCCTCTGCCTCCCAAGTGCTGAGATTAAAGGTTTGCACCACCATGTCCACACAGCTTCACTCAAAGCTTTTTGATTCCGGAAAATATCCAAGTTTATGCTTCACATTTGACCTAATTTTCTCAGATAGCTAGGAACAAAGACAGAGCCAGGATTGCAAGAAAAGAATTAGCACATTCCCCCAGGAGCAGAATGTGTCACCTGCAAATGAAATGAAAGAAGATGCTGGGAATGTTTTCCAGGATTAGTGGAGTCACTCAGTCCCCAAGTCAGGCATCCTCTCCTTGGGGTAGTTGCCAGGCTCCTGAAGTAGAAAACCTATCAGTGCTGTCAGGGGCAACATTTTAGATGCTGTAACTTCTGATACAAAATGTTGTCCTGGGCTCTGCTCTTGTCCCTGGTGTTTCGTTATTGTAACCTTAGTAGGAGGTGATGGGAATCACCCTTATGAGATGCATCTGTGGAGCGATGTCATTAACAGTTTGGATTCTGGTGCTTTGGTAGCAGAATTGGTGTTGTGAGTTGTCGATGCCTTTCTGAATATGCTGAACCTCTGGTTGGGCTGCTATGTTCTGGAAGCAGAGGGCTCCTGTTCCCACCTAAATCTTTATGCTGTACATGAGGTGCCTGGGTTAAAACCTAAAGCCCAATGGCCTGTTATGAATCGAAGGGCTTTGCCTGCACGGGTGAGAGACACACCCTTGTAAAAGGAGCCCAGAGAGCTTCCATGACCTTTCCTGCCGTGCACGGGGACAGCCTGGAAGAGCCCTCACCAGAGTGACCTTTGGGACTGAGAGAAATGTTTGTTGGGTTAAGCGACAGACTGTATCATTTGCTGTAGCAGCCCCTGTCTCCTTCTCATCTCTCACTGCTATTGTCTCAGAGGGAGCCAAGTCCAGTCTTAGCATCAGTAGTTAGTAACAGGAGAGTAGGAGAGAAGACTCGGAGGACACCCAGGAGGAGCAGGGACGTGCGTGCGTGCGCGTGATGCTTGTTTATCTGTTAAGTGTCACCTTTCAGAACACGGGAAGCTCCGGGTGCCCTGTCTCTAAATATCATTTTTAGGCAGGTCTGCTAGCCTTGAATTATTTAAGGGTTTTAAACAAACCATTTTCTGTCGGATTTAGAAAAATTAATGGTCATTGATGTGATAAGGCTAAGCAAGGGTTGGTTGGCTCACGCCTCTCATCCTCAGGATTGAGAAACTAAGGCAAGAGGATAATGAAGGCAATGCCAGCCTGGCTACTTTGTAAATTACAAGACAGCCTGGGCTACAAATTGAGACACTGTCCTACTGGAACCAAACCAAACCAGCTAGTGACCACAAGTAAGAAAAAGAATTTGCTAAAAGTGAATTGAGAACAAAGTAAAACCAAGAAGGTAAAGTTAATGTGTATTGCCAGCACAGTATTAAGTAAATGGAATTATATAAAAAATAATGGTGTTACATGTTTACTATTTGTGTGTGAGTGGTATAAATATGCTTATAAGGGCATTCTAAGTAATCACATACCTATAGGTTAGGGAATCTATTCACTTAAATGGCCCAAGGAGTTCTGTCAAAGACAAGGAAAACACTGCATTTCCAGTAACAGTTATCCTCAGATTGTGCCCCCGAGACCCAGGTGTGTCTGTGGATGAAGATCTCTTAGAAAGGGAACTCCAGAGAGCTTCCCCACCCCCTCCACTCAGCTCTTAGGCAGCAGTATCAGGGGCTGTGTGCTTGCCTGGGCACAGAGATGCGCTGGGTAACTAAGAAATAGCATGTCGATTCCACAGTGGCCGTGTTTGACAAATGATTATCATGTGTTTTTAAAAGGATAACTATGCTTAGAGCATGGGGTGAACTTTTATATGCTACCCAAAACAAAAAAGGTAGGGCCATAGAGTGGCCTCTGTAAGCTGGCATTTAAGTGCAATTTATTTTTTATTGTAAGACCTGGCAGAGTTAGTATGTTTTCTCCAACTGATTGTTTAAACAAATTACTTGAGGTTACTTGTTAGATACTCTGTGGGCATGCACCCACACACCCCAGCCTACATTTGCAGCAAGTAGCTCTGAACAAGCAGGGAAAGGGTGAGTGGAGGTGTGATGGATATACACATAGAGGGTGCACCTACCCATTCTGTTTCAGCTTATTTTTAGTTCCTAGCTTTCTGTGTGAACAGGTTCTACTTTGGTGATTTTTAACTGTAAAATACGTCTATCTACAAGTTTCTATTTATAGATGACACAATTCATTTTATGTCGCAGTTGGGCTTCTAAAGAGCTGGTGAGACCTTGAACTTCTGTAAACTAAATTATTTTTAGAAATCTTGAAAGAGTACTACAAACGTACAGAAGTGAATAATCATGCTTTATTCTTTTATGGTTCTAGTGATCTCTCGTGTATCTATGGTGTGTGTGTATCTGTGTGTGTGTGTGTGTGTGTGTTTGTCTAGCACTATGCATCAGCATATATAATGGTAAGTCTCAGTATAGAGTATCTCTAAGCCTGGTACTCTAGAATGTCACTTAACTTTATGGGTATAACTTGCCCGTGGGAAGTAGCAGGAAACAAAAGCTGCATCAGCAGACGTATATTAAATGTATTTCATAGTGTAGCCATTACATCTCCAAGCGACCAGTGTTAAAAACAGTATTGTATACTATGGTCTTAGTTTACTGTTACTATAGTTTACTGATACCTTTCTCTAATAGAGTGGTGTATACGTTCACATCCATCAACCTGTGACTGTGATGATATGTCAGGCGGTCAGAGTTTACAGGAAAGGTTTATTTGGGCTCATGGTTTCAGATTTCCAGCTATTGGTGTTTGGCCTTGTGCTGGACCAGTGGCCGCTCTGGTATCATGGTGGAGCGTGTGCTGGGAGCTGCCTGTTCACCTCTGCTATGAAACCAGGTAAGAAGAGGACAGAGAAATGAGATTTAGATTTCCAGACTACCTGATCTGCTTAGCCCCTCACCCAAGTCTATCTGTGTCTCACATGATCTGTTATAAATGTGTGGCCACCAGTGGTAAACACACAGGGTCTGAGACAGAGGTCAGGATGTGGGGATAGGTTAGCGAAAGACAACTTCCCTGCAGGTGAGGAGGAAGGCAGAGGAGGACAACCGGAGAACAAGAACATGAAGAACATGAAGAGGCCGAGAAGATAGGGTCATAAACCTTTGGATCAGAAACCCTGGCGCGGTAGTTCAGTGGATGGAAGCAGTTAGAGCCAAGCCTTACGACCTGACTTGAGTCCCCAGGAGCTACCTTGTAAAAGTAATGAATGGCCTTGAGCTGGTTGTACTCTGGCCCTTGCATGCACCCTGCAGTACCTGTAAATGCATGTGAACGTGTATGCAAACGTGTGCGTGCGTGTGTAGACATACATCAAACATAATAGAAATATTTTTAGAAAAAAATCATGAGAGTAATCCTATTACCTTACAGAAAGGAGGCAGAGATCCACACTGTCATGAGCCTGGCCCAAGGCCCTGAGCTCTGCACTGAGCAGGATATAGAATGCAGGGTGGGACCCTTGACCCAGTTTATAAGTGCACACGCTGGGGCTTAGAAAGAGAAGACTGGAGACTCAAGGGTGTGAGGATGGCCAAGCCAGGCATAGGGAAATCAAGTTTTCCAGCCCTGAAGGACATTCCGCAAACAGGAAATTACCATGTCACACTAATGATGGGATTTACCATTACCACTTAATGAGTACCTACCATTTGCTTGACGGTAGGCTGGGCATTCACTGGAACATATCATTTTCACAGAGCCTCCTATGAAGATGTGCTGTTTACATTTTGTGGGCTTTGTTGTTTTGGATTTTAAGAGGAAAGGACTAATAGGAGGTGACTGGTCTGTTCAGAGTGACCTGGTTTGCCCCTCTTAGGCTTTCTGTGGGTTTGTGTGGTGTTGTCAAGTCAAAGTCACAGACAGAATGGCTGTGCAAGCACAAAGGAGCAGCCTGTGTGTGCCGGCCTGCCGGATGCAGGGAAGGAACAGTGCCGATCCGGCCACCTCTCCTGGCACAAACAGTAACAAAAGGAATTGCCACCCAACTTACACAGCTGCCCCCAAGGAGCATAAAGGTCTGTCAAGCATAGCTGCACTCTGATTGTGGTTCAGGGCCCATGGGCAACTGATACTGGCAGGATATACGTTGGGCTCCTAAAAACCTTTTAACTCTTAGCAAGAGCCAGCAAGTGGCCGTAGATATAATAGCAAAGTCCCTGTACTATGGGAAGTGAGACTATTCCAAACATTTCACAGGAGGAAAGCTAGAAGAGTGGCCAACAGACACATAGCCCAAGGAGGGCCATTTGGGGTGTAGGGTAAGTATGCTTGCCTAGCATACAAGAAGCCTCCGGCTCCGTTTCCAGTGTCAGACGCATCAGACTGGTGGGGTGCATTCCCTGTAGAGGCGAAGGCGGGAAGATCCTCATTGGCTGCATGGGGGGAGTCTGGAGGAGTGGAGAGATGAGGGAGGGGGAGAGGCAGGGAGGGAGAGAGAATGAATAAGAACTGGGGGTAGGATCGTGCCTCACCAGTGAGAAGCGGAGGGAAGCTAAGCATTATTCATTAAGCATCTTGGAGTTTTCTAGATATTTCCCAATTCTCACAAACTTATGAAGAGAACACCTCCCTCCTGGGTGTCGGGAGCTGAGATTGAAGCTGAATCTGGCAAGTCATTAGCTGTGGATTACACGGGCAGTAAATGCCTTCAGACCTGGACACCCTCAACACAGAGTCAAGCAGAAGAAAAGCTAAAGTTGGTCTCTAGCTCTAGGAAGCCGCCAGAACCTAGTGCAGAGGGTAATGTTTCAGAATGACTCTGGGCACTTTATTGTTCCTTATGAAATAAGTTACTTTTAATAAATAACTATCCTGAGATATATTGATCCACCTTCTTGCCCACCTGTTCTAAACACAAAACTCCTAGGAGCCTTTTAAGGAAGCTGCTTCCTGTGGTTGAAATGTTTGTAGAGGCTGGAAAGCCCCCCCCCCCCCATGTACCCCAGATGGAGGAGTACTTCAAGTGACTTAGACCTGGGGACTTCGTACCCAAGGTCTTTTCTTTTTTCTTTTCTTTTTTTTTTTTTTTTTTTTTTTTTGGTTTTTCGAGACAGGGTTTCTCTGTGTAGCCTTGGCTGTCCTGGAACTCACTCTGTAGACCAGGCTGGCCTTGAACTCAGAAATCCGCCTGCCTCTGCCTCCCAAGTGCTGGGATTAAAGGCGAGTGCCACCACCGCCCGGCTTCCAAGGTCTTTTCTTAAGTGTCTTAAACCGGGCACACACAGGTGTCAGGGATTATAACTGCATATCTGGGCTTAACTTTTAATCAGCAGGTGAGCTGCTTTGAATATACCTGAGGGCGCCCCCCCCCCCCCCCCGCCAACTTGTGGCTGCACACAATCGAGGAGAAGCTGTTGGGGCTTGTGCACCCACATACCAACACACCCTAAGATAACATTAGGCATCACCTCTTGAGGTGAGGCCTGGTGTGGGGTGATCTTAGGGTGCAGATGCCCCCAAAGTTACTTCCTAGTCTGAGACATTCAGATACTCTGGAGGGTGGTGGCCAAAGAGTCAGACTAGCTCTGTTCTGTCAGCCCCTGCCCCTGCTGTTTTCTCAGGGCCCTCGTGGGGAATCAGCCACATCCAAGTTCCCTCTTGTCTGCCAGCTGCTGTGGCTGTCCCCTGTCCAGCTTTCAAGACGTCCCAGGCAGTGTTGGCAGCTAACCAAAAGGTTTGTTTCATGACCTTATAATCAGATAAACTCCGTTTGGGTCTAATTTGTGTCTACTGGACATTTCTACAGAGCTTTAGGGCTGAAAGGCTCTCAAGAAAAGAACGAGTGTAAACCTCTCGGAACAGTGAGCCCGCCAGGGTCAGAGCGTTCCTCAGACTTGTCTTTCTTGTGCGAATCACCATGTGTCTGTACCAAAGTCTCTGTTTTCACTTTCCCTCCATGTACTCTGCAAGAGACAGCTGATGATAGCGCAGTGGGAATCCAGCCTGCAGACTGGATGTCAGAGCAGATACCCTAGAGACACCACAAGCCTCTCAGCTTCTTAGTCCATAAAACAGAACCAATCTCTGCTTTACAATGTCACTGTAGAAATCCAGGGAGAGCAAGAAAGGAGTGAAGATGGAGGTCAAGCGATAGAATGTTTGCTCAGCTGACACTGGGTCCTGGGTTCCACAGCACCACAAACACCTGGGCGGGGCAGGGAGTGCACCCTGGAATCCTGGCATTTAAGAGGCAGAGACAGGAGGATCAGAAGTTCAGAGTCATTCTTGGGTGCACAATGAGTTCCAGGCCATCCTGAGATGCATAAGAGTTGTCTTTAAAAAAAAAAAAAAAAAAAATCCAGCTAAAAAGTTTGTATGTGTGATAGTGCTTTACATCTACAATATTTATTCTATGTGTTCGAAAGGTACTAGACCCTGGAAAAGCAACCATGGGTGTCATGACCCCAGCCCTGCAGAAGCTTAGTTAGTGAAAACCAAGTAATTGTGAAAATAAGTGAGAGGCAGAAGTGCCCTCGATGGTCTGGGAGCATCAAGGAAGTGTTGGAAGATTTACCGGCCCAGAGCTCAGGGGATGTTTCCCATGGGTACTGAAGGCAGGCAGGAACAGGAAGAGACAGGACAGAGGCCAGGAGAGGGGGGTGAGGGGTGCCCGGCTGCTTCCCTCAGCCCTCTCTTTCCCTTGGGAGATGTGGCTTTATTTTTGGATTGGATACAACTTGGGGTAAGGAGAGCAAATCCTACTATCTTAGGGTTTTTACTGCTGTGAGCTGGCATGACCATGACCAAGGCAACTCTTATAAGGACAACATTTCATTGGGGCTGGCTACAGGTTCAAAGGTTCAGTCCATTGTCATCAAGGCAGGAGCATGGCAGCCTCCAGCTCATCTTCATCTAAAGGCTGCTAGCAGAATACTGACTTCCAGGCAGTGAGGATGAGGGTCTTATAGGTCACACCCACAGAGCACCTATACCACAGGGCCACACCTTCTAATAGTGCCACTCCCTGGGCCCAGCATAGACGAACCATCACCTAGTAAAAGAGCCACCTGTTTCATCTGCCTGGTTCTCTGTAGGTGCCTGGGATAAGGAAGAGAGATGAGGGTAAATGATTTATGCACATCAGAAACTGTGGTTGAAATAACATGTCCAAGTCAAGCTTGCTCTGTGCTTAGTATTCGAGGTGGACGTTGAATCGCATGCAGGGTCTTCACCTGTCAAAGGTTGCTTGTCCTAACAGCTGTGGAGGGAACCAGGGCTGGTCGACCATGCAGAGGCCTGGCCAGAATTCCGTGGAGCCCCAGGTTTGTATCAGCGAAGCCCTGCAGCACTCCTCAGAGCTGACCTTCGCCACGGTGGAGGGGTGGGAGGTGGGGGGTTGGGGGATAGTCTTTTCTCACCTCATTTCCTCTGTAATCAAGACTCTCAAAGTATCCAAAGCCAGGAGGGGCAGGGAGCAGGCATGCAGTCCCTCATGTTGAGGTGACCCTCGGCCACAGAAGTACTGCATTCCTACTTCATAGCTGTGACTCTGCTACTCTTAGGAATCCTGGTGTGAATAGGCCGTCCCCAGGTTGAGAACCACTGGTCAAGTGTCTTGACTGCTAGGCTGGCTCGTTCTGTGCCCTATAGATTCCCTAACCTGTGAGATGCCATGAAAGGGCCATGTGGCTTCAAGAGTGGAACCGTAGGGTGACAGTACTCATCCCTCAACCCCACAGTTCCACCATGTGGAAGCCACAGGCCAGGAGTCCCCAGAGTGAACTAGCTAGTTAGTAAGCTGTGGCTTCAGGCGAGAGAAAGCTCAAGCAAGACACCCGATGTAAACCCTACACCCATACATACACATGTGTGCACCTTGTACACATGCAAAGCAGTGTGGGAGTGAGGATGTCCGAATGGCCTCTCTGTCATCTATGGCACTGGCCAGCAGTTTGCCTGGCTTCCCTCGGCTCTCTGAGTCCTGGTGTTGGTCGGCTGCATCCCATGCCCTGTGAGCACAAGGGATGTGCTCAGTGGGAGAGAGCAGAGCACTCTGCCTGGGCAACCAGGAAACCCAGTTCCAGTTCCTGCGTTGCCGCTCACTGGCTGCTGGGCCTGGGCCAGTCTTCCTCACCTGGGCATAGCTTCCTGTAAATGAAGACGCAGTTCAGGTTGCGTGCGAAGGTCTCCCAGTGCATCCTGATGACTTATCTGCCTGTGTCATTGCTGACCCCCAGCTGCACTGGCCACTACCCCGCCCTTACTCCCACGGTCTTCCCTACTTCCGGTTCCACTTGGCCCACCTTTTTCTTTCCTAACAAGCCTCTGTAGGCTTGGAGTGATTCCTTGGTGCCAAGCTGGGTTACCAAATAGACAGAGTAAACACGCGTTAAGATCACCTGTACAGCATGGCCACTGCCAGAAAATGTTTATAAAAGAATTCGATACTCGCGGGTTAGAGCAGAACGTCCCAGCTGTCGCCTTACGCTTATTTCATGGCCCACTGTGTCTTCAGTTTCTGTTTGGAGGAATGCAATATGATCTTTGGAACACTTGGGCCTCCGTTTTCTTTCTTTCCATGTCTTGGAGTTGATTCTTTCACCAGGGCCACACAGACTTTGGAACGAGCCAGCATGGCTGCAGGCTTCTCTGTCTCTTGGCTGGCACCATGCTGGGGTAGAACAAGAGAGAGGTATGTAGCCTGAAATCCTCCTGAGCTTATAAATGAGTTGAGGGCCCGAGGTGTCTCTATAATAACTGAAAGCGTTAAAGGTGTGATGCAGGGGTGCAGAGGGGCGGTCTGTGGAGGTGGCCACTTTAGTAGTAGACAAGCTATGTAGGTCAGGATGGCTGGGCACTGGATTTCTAAGCTTGGCGTCCCACAGCTGCGGAGCATTGGGTGCTGCCCATTCTCAGAGTTGCTGTAACCCAAACCAGGCATCCTCCCTGTGACATATCTTTCCATCCTGGCGTGGGTCCTAGGAGTTTGGCTTCCGTGATAAACTACTGTGGCTGCTAAGGAATGAGTAGGCTGTGGTCCCCAGAGTCCAGAATAAAGGGACTTTTTCTAGAGGGCTATGTGTGACATCAGTGTGAAGGGAGAATTCGTCCTGTAACAGAAGTGTGCCGAGATACACACGCAGGTCTTCCAATAATAAAAACAAGTGCTTTCTATTTAAGTCACCTTTCTAAGGTGTCACATCTGTCCTTGAAGTTCTGACATGCCAGGTTCCCAGACTTGGTCACTACAGGAGTGGCAGATGGGGCCCAGGTAGCATTGCCAGCAAGGCTGAAATAAGATAGTGACCTGCAGTGTACCAACTCTTACCTTTGTGGGTCAGCTTCCACCTGTTGCTACCTTTTTCATATATTGAAGCTTTAAATAACTCATTCTAAAGGAATGGTAGTTTGAAGTGTTAGGTTGTGAAACCGAGGAAGAATTTCATGTAGCGATGCCCTGGGGATTGCTCTCCAGTTCAGAAAGCAGCAGCCCCTACCTAGCATCTTCTCCTTCCTCGGCACATAAGACATCCGGGAGAAACTTTCCAAGGGCCAGAATCCCATTTCCATGTGCTAAGTCACCAGTGACATTTGAGCTGCTCCTGCTCACTGTTTAAGAATTCGCTCACTGGCTGGAGAGGTGTCTTGAGCAACCTTGGTTTTCCAGCAGACTTGCTTGGGTTCAGGTCCCAGCGTCCTTGTGAGAGCTCACAACTGTCTGTAACTCGAGTTCTAAGCAAGCCAATAGCTTCTCCTCACCTCTGCAGGTAATAGCCATGCACATAGTACACAGAAAGACATGCAGCCAAGATACTTAAACACCTTAGATGGATGGGTAGACGGACAGACGGACAGACAGACAGAAAGAAGATAGAATTCTTTTGGGTTTTTCGAGACAGGGTTTCTCTGTGTAGCCCTGGCTGTCCTGGAGCTCACTCTGTAGACCAGGCTGGCCTCTAACTCAGAAATCCGCCTGCCTGTGCCTCCCAAGTGCTGGGATTAAAGGCTTGTGCTACCACCGCCCAGCAGAAGATGGAATTGTTAAGTGAGAAAAATGCCCAGTTTCTTGGATGCCTTTTGACTATCTTCCGAAAGAATTTGGTGGAGAGTGTTCAACTATCCACTCTCAAATAAAACCAAGCAAATTGTTTAGCTTCCCTTTCATCCTGGTTTTGCAAATCTGTCTTGAATATCCATCGCAAAAAGATAGAAGACAGGAGGTAAGAACCCCAGTCCACATTCAGAAGCAATGAAGAAGGTAAAGGCTTGCGCTGGTTGTTAGCCAACTGCCATTTTAAACACTGAGGACAGTGTTTTAAACATTTTCTGTGGGCTAGACTTTGTGGACTAAGGACCCTCTGCCTGGTTCAGCGGGACAGCAGAGCTGACGGGCCACCAACAGGGAGAGCCGCCTACGCCCCTCAGTCTGGGGGTCCACAGGCAGGGAGAGCCCCCATACCCCTGCCTAGTTAGTGAAGAGAGTGAGCAGAGAATCAGCTGAGTGGATTCTTTCAGGGATTCCCCAGTGAGATAACAGGGGATTGAGACAGACTGTTCAGCTTAACTGCTGCCTCGGAGCGGAGCGCAGAGCCCTGAAGTCCCACTCACGGGTTCAGCCAGGGCTGGGAGCGTGCCTCCTAGTCACAGATCTCTCCCCTCATGGTTTTACTGCCGTGTTCCAAGCCCCTGAGTGACTAAACCGTGAGAGGAGAGATTGCTTTTCATAAAACGCTTAGGCGGGTCTGCTGCTGGGCATCTGTAGGTGAACACCATAGCCTAGAGGTGAATTTTACAGTAAACACACACAGAGTAGATTGCATGGCAGCCAGGAGAGAGGAGCAAGTGCATCCTGGCTGCTAAAAAAACATGAAAGTCAGCCGCTGTCATCACCCAATGCTGACAGCTCAGCTTTGGAAGTTACTGTGTGTGACCAACAGAACCACACAGACGCATCTGCACCCCCACCCCACTTCCACTGTTCTTGGCATCTGAGTCCTGTCTCAGGACCACAGTCTGACAGGATGGCCACTGGTTGGGTATCTGCCTGGGCTTTTGGCTGATGTTCTCAGCCAAACCTTGGTAGCTGCTTGCCACTCAGGTCCAAGAACTGACTGACTGACTCTCATGAGACAAACCTGTCTATGTATTGTGCCAGGCTGTGCTACTTGCTGTCCTCAGGTGGGGGTCTGAGTTTAGACCAATGTGTGCGCAAGCATCTGTAGCAGGCACTTGGTTAGAGCTCCCGCTCGCCCGCAGTTCAGGGTCACAGCCCCAGCCTGCTGAGTCATCCCGGTTCCGCCTAGATGGCTGGGACTTCCAGCCTAGCCTTTCCTGCCCGAGCATTCTGCCTGTCAACAGCTCCTTTGTGTAGGTCTGTGGGAGTTCAAGTGGACCCGGAGCAGGTTTGAGGGAAGCCCTGCTCAGCTGAATTCAGGTGTTATGTTACAAGAAACACCCCGGGGGTGACCCCCACCACCCCAGCCCAGTGTGCCAGCACCTGCTCAGGCAGGAAGGCTGCTGAGACCAAGCCTTGAGGACAGTCTCAAAGGCTTCCCATCCATCCTGCAGGTGCCAGGCGCCTGTCTGCCACACTGCTCTTAGGCCAGAGAGCCAGAAGCTGGACAGGGATGAACTGAGCAGGAAGAATAAATATAGAAAAGCAGACAAGGATAGCATAAGCTTTGTTTCAGCCTGAAAACTAAGCGTGTTCAGGCCAAAGACATCTTTACCCCTTCCCTGTTTGCCTCGGCCTGATGTAACCCCCTTCTTAAATTACACCGCTTTGTTAAAAAACATTTCTAATCTTCCCAGACCTTCCCCCCCACACACACTCTCCCTCCAAGCGGTTTAGTTTTTTCCAGGCTCACCCCAGTGAGTTCAGTCTTTCTTCTGAACAGTTGAATTGTTAATAATGACCATGGTGGGATTTGTGCTAGCATACAGAGGAGCAGAGGGAGTGGTAAGCCAATGGTAACAGCTCTCCAAGGTGAGTCACAAAACCGTGGTGCACCAGAGGTCCTGGGACCTTAACCACCAGGAACAGGTTGTTTCTGTGTCATTCATGTGTATTTGCTACTTAAAATGTACTAAATTTTTATTAGCATTCATCACCCACAGAGTCCCCTGGTTTTTAACTTAAAAATGTTTCGTGAGAATGTCAGAAAATCCTTAGAGTATAGTACCAGCCCCCCATCTCACCTAACAAAGGGAAATGCCAAACGAATTTTTGGTGCTTTGATTTAGAGAATTGATTTTATAGCCATTGGTCATGTGTCTTGTGTCCAAGGCAGGCAGAAACAGATAATTAAATATGCAGAGACCAGTAAAACATGTTCTCTCCTCTGAATTCAGTTCGTCAAGTGAACAGTTATGTCCTAGTGTGTTCACACTACTGAACAACAGTTATATCCCAGTGTGTTCACACTACTGAACAACAGTTATATCGTAGTGTGTTCGCACTACTGACTGAACTGCAGATGATGATGTGGTACGGAAACTCAGAGGCTGCCCAGTTCTCAGGCTGCTCAGCCTTGTGCTGGGGCGGAAGACTTTACTAGGACACATTGGAGTTTGGATTTCTAAGTAGGAACTTAATTTTAGCAGTTTAAGCGCATGAAGGTGCCTACAGGTCCATCTCTTCAGGCTTCTTCTCCACATGTGAGGGATCTAAGGCTTGGAGACGTTAGGTAACCTTGCCTGGACCCAGGAGCAGTATAGACTCGGGGCAAGAATTATGCTGGGACTTCTCCTCTTCCTACTGCTGGAAATTGATCTGGGGTCATGGGTAGGTTCACCCCATAAGAGTCTTGGGGAGGCAGGGTAGCTTTTGATTGTCTTCTCCTAAATGTCCTGTGCTGTCATAGAGGTGCCGTACAAAGGCTGTTGGTTGGCTTTTGATTTTTTTAAAAGTCTCCCTTAAATGGATGACCTGCATTATCTAACATTTAATTACAAAGGGCAGGACCCTTGGGACACCTTGGGACTGGATTCGTGAGCGTGTGTGTGTGTGTGTGTGTGTGTGTGTGTGTGTGTCGCAGAGAGTCTAAGGACACCCATTTCTTAGAACCAGATTATTATGTGACATAATAACACAGGCTAGACAGGCTGAAGCAATCGTTTTCATCTGTTTTGCTGAGCATAGATTATGTTCAGCATTTAGGAATTTATTTACTTAGTTTTTGTTTGTTTGTTTGTTTGAGATAAAGTCTGACTATGTAGCCCAGGTTGGCCTGGAAACTACTCTGTAGAGCAGGCTGACCTCAAACTCGTGAGCAGTCTTCCAGTATCTGCTTCATGACTGCTGAATTATGAGCTTTTCCCGCATGCCCAGCTTCTATATTATTGTCTTGTTTTGTCTTTGAAGTAGTGTCCCTCCCTGTATATCCAAAGTTGCTGTTCAAATCATGATCCTTGTACATCAGTTTCCCAAGTGCCAGGATTACAGGTGTGCACCATTGCACGGACGTAACTTGCAAATGTATCTTATTCTGTCACTGAGCCTTCTGATCTGTGGCACTGGGTGGATTAGTCTAACGCCCTGACCAAGAAACATGTAAATGATAATAAATCGTAGCTTGAATTAATTTGCTTCATTTCCTGTAGACATATTTATAAAGCATTAAGAAGAATAACAAAACTTTGAATAAAACAATCTATTCTTTCTAAAATATAATAAGAGTATGATAAATCCCGCGCCCCCCACTCCCACCTCTCAGAGTATGATAAATCCCGCGGCCCCCCCCCCCCACATCCCCACCTCTTGATTCTTTTAGAGTTCTGGTAAGTCCTTTCTCAGCACCAGCTTTCAGTGATGGATTTTGATGTTTGAACCTAAGTATTATTGACTAAGAAAAAACCACAGGCCCCTAGAGTCAGGAAGTGTTGATTTTGGTTTAAAGCCAATGGGTGAATGATGTTTAATACATTAAATATTAAATACAGAATCTTTTGGTTTGTTGAGTGCAGCTAATGTTGCCAATTAAAACATCCAGTTTGATTTATAGAAGTTTAATTTGATCTGGATACAACCTGTTTCATCTGACAGTTACCATATAATGACAACATTTTGATAACACTCCGAATAATTCTCATTGTGAATACAATGAGAGAAAAATAGAAATCACCGAGTCTGAGAGATGGCTGCTCTGCATCCCAGATACCAGCACGCATCGTACATGGTAGCTCACATAAGCCTGATGCTCACGTGACCACTTCTGGCCCCTGCGCACATGTGATAGACATACGTGCATACAGGCAAAGCTCTCAGACACAGAAAAAAAAAAGCTAATGAAAATAATTTTACTTAGCCGGGCGTTGGTGGCGCACACCTTTAATCCTAGCACTTGGGAGGCAGAGGCAGGCGGATTTCTGAGTTCAAGGACAGCCAGGGCTACTCAGAGAAACCCTGTCTCGAAAAACCAAAAAAAAAAGAAAGAAAATAATTTTACTTAACTGCCTATACTTTGACTGGGTGGCCAAGCCTGTTTGCCTCTTCAGTGGTATAAAGAATAATTTAATTTTGAAGTATTATAAACCAGATTTTATTTATGTATGTATGTATGTATGTATGTATGTATGTATGTATGTATGTATGTATGTTTTGGAAACAAGGTTTCTCTGTGTAGCCCTGGCTGTCCTGGAACTCACTCTGTAGACCAGGCTGGCCTCGAACTCAGAAATCCGCCTGCTTCTACCTCTCAAGTGCTGGGATTAAAGGCGTGCGCCACCCCCGCCGCCCGGGGACGCATAGGAAGGTATTTTCCCCTTTGGTTTTGTTTTTCTGAGATTCCAAAGTATTCAGAATTCCTGAAGGATCGATTTAAAAGCATATCATCTTCTAAAATACCATATTTTAATCCTGTTACCTTGAACCTATATTCACAAATACTTCATATTTACACCTGGAAAAGAGCTTTCATGTTGTGCTTACATCCCTTACAGCTCTGCGTCCACACGCGTTCACATGCTTTTACGTGGTATTTGTGCAGGTTTACACGGGCGAGCATTTACAAGCAGGCGAGCAGTGGGAACTTCAAAGGGCGTGGTGACTGAGACCTTCTCTTTAAGCCTGAGTTTTAGCCTAAGACAAATGTGCAAAAGTCCGCTTCCCTTCTTTTCCCAGTTTACAAATTAAAGTAATTCTTCCCTGAGTTCCCCAGAGTTAGTCATTTCCTGTCTCAAGTCCCACAGTGTTTTCCTCAGACTCCGTATTTTTGAGGACATGCTGTTTTGTAATTAATTTGTTTATATGTCATGTCTTTCCATCCCCCACCCTTGCCTCCAACCGAGTTCTTCAAGAGCTGGAACCAGGTCTAATCTATTTTTGTCTGACACCACCCTGGTGCTGCTGACAAGTGGATGAATCATGGGACTTGCCCAGAGTACGGGCCTGAAGTATAAGGGTCTTGCATAATTTGCCATCTCATACCTGGCACCTAAGTCTTATCAGATTGTGTTTCAAATAGCTTGAAGTTATATGTGTGGATGTGCATACCTACCTGCACACCTGTGTGTGTATCTGCCTATGCATGTGAGTGTGAGTGTGTGTATGTGCATGCCTACCTATGTATGTGCATGAGAGTGTGTGTGTGTGTGTATGTGTGTGTGTGTACATGTCTCCCTGTGTGTGTGCATGCTTGCCTGCCTGCGTGTGTGTATGTGTGTACATGCATGCCTGCCTGCGTGTATGTGTGTGTGTGTGTGTGTGTGTGTGTGTGTGTGTGATGTGTGTGTATGCCTGTGTCTGGGCATGCCTGCCTGCCTGTATATGTGTGTGTGCATGCCTACATGCCTGCGTGTGTATGTATGCCTATGTGTGTGCATGCCTATATGTGTGCATGCCTCCCTGCCTATGTGTGTGTGTGTGCGTGCCTTCGTGTGAAACCAGAGGATGGTACTGAGTGTCCTGCTCTGCTGTTCTCTTTCTTTTTTTTCTTGAAAGGGGGTCCGTCACTGAATCTCCAGCTATGTTCATGTTGCAAGCCCCAAGGAACGCCATCTTTACTCTGTCTCATTGGGAGTACAGTCTTGTCAGGCATCAGACCCACCCATAGGTGCTGGGCAAATTGACTTTAGATCCCTTCACTTACTCTACAAGCAGTTTTACTTGGTGAATCACCTCCCAGCCTCCAACTCCGACTCTTGCTGAGGAGTTGGGACACAGTTTTCCCACCATAGTAGTGGTGGTGGATGGGTGGTGGTGGTGATGATGACGACGACGACGACGACGACGACGGTGGTGGTGGTGGTGATGGTGGTGGTGGTGGTGGTGATGACAACGGTGGCGGCTGTGGTTCTATACCATTACTCCCCATCCTGTGTATCAGTAAGGCTCAAATGAAATTATATCATTTGTGAAAGTATTGAAACTAGGAAGCCCTTATAATATTAAGAGTGTATATTACTGTTATTCTAGTCTATTATTTGGGTGTGACTTAAGGTATCTCGTGCTCATTGTCTCATTAACTTTTTATTACTCTGTGAAGTGGGTGACCTCACTGCATTTCACAGAGGAGGGAACGAGGTACAGTGAGATGCAGAGCCTCAGCTGTCATCCTTCATGGCGGCAGGAAGCCTGGAACCCGTCCAGCTCCTCCATTTGTTTCCAGCAGAGGCATGGGTGTAGGCTTCGGTGTGTTCCAGGCTACTGTTGGACGCCTGGCTCCTGACGCCTCTCGAGTGAGCTGAGCGGAAGGCAGACTGTCTGAGACGGGGCCCTGAAGCTGCAGGAGTGAGGTGTGCGGTGATGTTTGTTGTGACCAGCCACCATCTGCTGTTGCATCCAGCTCTGGCACACTGGTGTGGGGTGGAATGGGTCGGCCCTGCTGCAGGGGCTGACCTCATTGCATTTGTCTCAGTGGAGAGTTCCTTGAGACTCTCAGTGGAAATGAAGGCTGCTGTGGCCAGCTGCTGCTTCCTGTTCTGTAACTGAGACACTTTTTTTTTTTCTTCAAAGCGGCGAATGCTTTATTTTTAAACCAATGGAAAAATACTATCAACCTGCTCCTTACTGTTTCCTTAAAAACTGGATGTCCTTGTTTGTGCTGTAAAGGGATGCGTGAGAGGCTGCCATATTGCTGCCTGAGACAGCAGGAGCCAGCTCAGTGTCTGCTTTCCACCGCCAAATGAAAGGCAATTAAGACAAATCTGATGGGGCAGGAAGCTTGCTGAGGTCAACGACAGCATGCAGGGGAGGCCTGTAATTGACGTCTGTGCTTCACTGTCTCTGACTAGGCTTGTGCAAACTCAGGCCTGCTTTTTCTTCTGCCAGTGATTGTGACATTAGCGAATTACCGACCTGAGTCATTGAAGCAGCACCGACTCCTCACATAACACTGGGGATAGGAAGGGCAGAGGTGACTCGATGCAGCCTGGTAAAGGATTGCTTGCGGAGCCAAAGGCTCCGTAACTAAAAGCAACAGGTAGAAATGTTTTCTCTAAAGCCTCCTTTTCTTTTCTGTTCCCTAAGCGGCAGAGAACGTGTATGGGCTCTCTTGGTTCACCTTTGGGGAAGCACTAATTTAGGAGATGTTGTTTTGCAAAGCAGACTTAAAAGAAGGTCAAGTTCTAAATGGGAATCTTGGCTCTGATTTTAGCTCTTAGAGGTGGAGGGGAGTGGTTTAAGGGGGCTAACAATTTAAGATTGCCCTGTGAGGATGCCCTGCATTCTGTCTCCCTCATCACCCCCCCCACCCCCACTGTGACCAAGGAAATAGAGTAAATCCAGCTACTTGGGTCGCTGACACTCCCCTTTAGGAGAAAAACATTTCTCTTCATGCTCTCTTCCTTGGCAGTGAGATCTAACTTGAGTTCTCTGGATGAGTAGCCTTCCCAGAGAGTTTGGTCTGGTGGGAGAGCCTGACCCTGTTTGCATTATAAGATATTCACAGAACTCTGTGTGTGTGTGTGTGTGTTTTGGGGGAGAGGGTGTGATTACCTGGAATTACAACGCACCCTTTCCTTCCCCCCTTCAACTATAGAAAAGACCCTTTAAGGTTTTCCGATTGGGTGAGTGAAATGGTGGTTGCCAAAGTTAATGTTTGCCCGGGTAGTAAAGGGAAAACAAACACTGGGAAGAGGACTTTCACAGGGGTAGGAATTCCCTCAACTTTATGCCTTCGTAAAAGTGTGAAGCTTAAACAAACTCTGTGTGTGTGTGTGTGTGTGTGTGTGTGTGTGTGTGTGTGTGTGTTTGCTTGCGAGAGTGCACACACTGGCCAGAATGTGTCTGTCTGTAATTTGATGCCTACGCCCTTTCTCAGCAATTATCAGCTTCTCCCACCTAACTCCTTTCCTGGCCTAAAAGTGTGCCCTTTGCCAGATCTCCTTCACTCCTTGCTGCAGCCCAAGTGGGGCTTTTCAATCCAGGCAAGTTGGAAGAAGCAGATATTCAAGTTTGTGCTAGGGCCTGGCTCGCCTGAGCCAGGTTTCCTTTGTTGCAAAACCTGGCAGTGTAGCTTGCTCTCAGTGGACTCTCACCTGCACGTCCTACTGTAGCCTTTACCCCTCCCCATGACCCGTGTGTGTGTGTGTGTGTGTGTGTGTGTGTGTGTGTGTGTGTCTGAAGCGAGTACCTGTCCTGGGTTCAATGCTGACCCCTTCTTAGCACCTCCTCTACCCGCTTCCCATTGCCCTCCTTTGCCCAGCTCCGCCATGTCCACTGGATGCTGGTGATCCTGGGTCTGCTCTTGCCTGTGTCTCCCTGATCGGTCTTATCTTTCACATGCTGATTTGTTTGTAGATCTACCTCTGGTCTACATTTTGATAGTCATGTTAGTCCACCCAAGTCTATCTCTGCTTTAGTGTGTGTTACCCAATCCAAGCTGTCCAGCCTGAAAAATTAAAGTTAACCATTCTCCTTTCTCCAGCCTTTTCTCTCCAGTCTTTTTCCTCTCATAAGACACACAATTGCAGCCGGGCAGTGGTGGCACACGCCGTTAATCCCAGCACCGGGGAGGCAGAGACAGGTGGATTTCTGAGTTCGAGGCTAGCCTGGTCTACAGAGTGAGATCCAGGACAGCTAGGGCTACACAGAGAAACCTTGTTTTGAAAAACTAAAAAAAAAAAAAAAAAAAAATAGACGCACAGTTGCACCCCAGTGCCCACCTGAGAGGACTGCCCTCATTGCATCCTCCTAATTCATTATAACAGTGTCTGGAAAATATCCCTGTATTTTTTAATTTTCCAGAAGTTTCCCCCACACTCTCAGGGGATCTGAGCAACTACAGCAAACCACTGTGCTTTTGAATGTTCTCATCTCTCCTTTCTCCTGGTTCCCATGGGATGTGGCCTTTCTGAGGCCAGGCCCCTCCTTTTTTCGAGGTGGCCCTCGCTTAGTGGGTATTTACTGCGGTGGCCTGAGTTGAATCGTCACCTCAGCTGTACAGTGTATTTTGCTCCACGCCGCTTTACGGTTACCTTTGTTATGTTCATTTACTACCACACTTGGTTTATTTTAATGTGATTTTTAGAGTATATTGATTTGCTCTTCTAACTTGTCAGTCAGTCATATAAATTCCTGTTCTGTATCTTCCATTCTAAGACCGTTGATGGTGTTAGAGAAAATTCTAGCTATGTAGATAAGGGCCCAAGTCTGTCCAAATCCATTTCTAAATGCTTTTTCTTGGTAAGCACTTTCTTTTTAATAGTCACAGATTTTTTTTTTTAATTAATTATGAGGGCTGTTAGGCTCCTGTAACAAAGAGACTCCATATAGGATGGTTTGAGTAAGTTAGTTGTTTATTTCCTTTCCATGGAGCAGATGTGAGTAGCCGAGGGCTGGCCGGATAATTCCAGTAGACTTCACACATGCAAAGCCTCTGAAGTTGTACCTGCTTTTCTTGTTTCCAGCCAGCTGAACGGAAAAGAAAGATCAAGTCAAGTAGCCTTGTCTTTAGAAATGGTACTGGGGAGTCAGACATGACTACCGGTAGCCACTGGCCCTGAGTCCCTGTGTTAGACTGGAAAATATCATTTTCACAAAGCACCAAGTGCACTGAAGCGTGTGGGGAAGCCTGGAGATTCTCTCACATGCATAGAAGAGAGGGGGAATGGTTTTAAAGTGGAATTTGGTGACCTGTGTTCAATTATAGTACTTGTAATGCTGGGGATTGAACCCAGGATCTAGAGCATGCACTGGGCAAGTGCAGTGCCACTGAGCTACCGCGCTATCCCATTGGAGTGGTCCTTACCACAAGAGCCAGGAACTGCTTTTGTTAAAAAGTCAAACCTGGGAGGAAAGGAGGGTTTTGTTTGTATTTGGTTTCATACCATCTAGACCTGTCCCATAGCTTTAGCCACTGCTGCATACAGATCAGAACCCAGAGCGTCAGAGAGATCTCGTCTTTTCCTTCCAACGTATAGATATGGGATGAAGACTGGTGTGTCACACTGATGAGCCAATGGACAGATGTCAAGCGTAGGGTCTCTCTTTATGTTTTCTGCCTCACCACTCACGTTTTTGTATTTCTACATACATTCAGTACAACTTTGTGTGTGTGTGTGTGTGTGTGTGTGTGTGTGTGTATGTATATATGAGAGTGTGTATGAGTGTGTGCACATGAGTGTGTTGTGTAATTGTGTGTGGGATGTATGAGTCTTTATGAGTGTGTGTGTAGGGGTGTATGTGAATGTGTGTATGATTATGTGTGTGAGTATGCATGTGTGAATGTGTGTACATGAGTGTATGTGTAATTGTGTGTGTACATGTGTGTGTACATGCGTGTGTGTATGTGTGTGCACAAGTCTGTATTGTGGAGCTTTGACTTCGGGGCCTTGGACTTGCTGGGGGAAGAACTTTCCCACTGAGCTATATCCCTAGACAGTTTGGTGTTAATTTATTAAAATATTTTTAGAAGATGATGTTGATTCTTTTCCCTTTGTGTGGTGGGTATCTATGCATGCATGCACAAGTGTGTTTGTGTTGGGGGGGTGAACCTACAGATGCACATCATGTGTCCTCCCAATCATCCTACCTTTATGTCAAAGAATTAGTGTTCATTTCTCACCACCATGCGTCTCTACCCTCAAAAGTGGATGCTAGTGTGCTGTGTGAGCACTGTGCCCTGTCATACTGTCACAGAATGAATTCCTACCTGTCAAAATACAGATCTTCTCAGGTAATGTGCACAGTATCTGCTCCTATAGACAGCCTCTCCCCTCTGCATGGTATTTATATAAGAAACACACTTATAAGCGTGTATATCTTTATATGTGAGAGATGCTGTTTACATGGTTGTCCCTTGTTTTTAATTCAGGATTGCTTACTGAGGCCTGGCAGGGTAGCTCATTAGTAAAGGTGCTTCCAACACAAGTCTGGCAACTGGAGTTCAAATCACAGAACCCATGTAAATGTAAGGGGAGAACTAGCTCAACAAATTGTCCCCCAACTTCTACCTCATGCTGTAGCATGCGTGCGCACACATACACACACACACATACACAAAAAGAAAATTTGAAAAGAGTACTTACTGTAATATAGATATGTACTATTCGAAGACTCTATTTATAAGGTAGTAAAGACTGTCCTAAGACTTCAGCCATGTGGAATGGGCTAGAACAGTGAAGATAGGACAGGTTTGTGGGTTGTGTGCCTAGCAGATCTAAGCTTGAGTCTGTGCACCAGCCTTATGCATGTTGTCAGCCACGTCTAGCCCTCGTAGGGTGCAGAAAGGCTGGTTTTCCCGACAGCCCATATTTGTAGCTCACCCTGACGTCTCATGACATGAGTCACTCTCTGACAGTTCCCAGAATATGCAGTCAGTTGTTTGTCTACCCTCTCTGTTGCTTCTTTTCTGTTCCTTTGTTTTACTGTGCTAGGAACTGAACTTAAAACCCTGTATGTGTACAAATGTTCTACCACTAAGTGACACCCCAGCCCTTTTGGGTTTTATTTGAGACAGCTATGACAGGGTTGCTTATGCTGAGCTCAAGCCTATGATTCCCCTGCTGTAATCTTACCTTTTTTTTTTTTTTTTTTT
>JADRCD010237071.1:37864-56340 GCA_019843815.1 Montemys delectorum
TTTTTTTTTTTTTTTTTTTATGCTATTCAGGTGCTGCGTTGTCATTTTAACAATCAGAGCGTCTAAGCAACGCTAGGCTGAGCTCTAGTGGTCCAAAATATTTAAGGTAAACATGGGCAGATCGTGTTTACCTTACATGGGTAAGCTGTAAGAGGGCAGAGACTCTATCTGTCTTGGTATATGCCCAAATCCAAACGTATGTTCTAAGACATCACCGGCTGAAAATGTGGATGTTAGCCAGGCATGGTGTTAATCTCAGCCCTTGGGAGGCTGAAGCAGGCCGATCTCTGTGAGTTAGAGGCCAGCTTGATCTATAGAGCGAGTTGTAGGACAGCCTAGAACTGTTGAAAAGGAAAGAAAAGAGAAAGCATGAATGTTTGTAAGCTGACGGCTGTATAGCAAAAACGTTTTGTGTCATTTATGATGACCAAGACAACAATCAACAACTCCAGTAATACAGTATATGACACGAGAGTGGTGAGTGAAAGAGCCCTTAGCTAACCTCTGCAACCTCAAATATCAGTCTGCTGTCCCTTTAAACACTATTGTAATGTGTAATGTTCAAAGTTCTACAAAGGAGCGACCTGCAGGCATTTTTTGTTGTCTTGGTTGGTTGGTTGGTTGGTTGGTTGGTTGGTTGGTTGGTTGGTTGGTTAGTTGGTTGGTCACCATTAACACGCACAGGTAAAACAATTAAAAACAGTGTTAACATGAGCCAGCGAGACAATTCGGTGGCTAAAGGTGCCTGCTGCCAAGCCTGAAGACCTGAGTCAGACTTTTCAGACCCACAGTGGGGAGGAGAGAATAGACTCCCACAAACTGTCCTCTGATTTCCACATCTGTGCTATGGTACTTGTAGACACACAGAGATACACTCAAGCACATACACACACACACACCCTACAACCTGCATATACACAAAGTAAATTAAACGTGATAAAATCATCATTCAAACATTTTACTTAAAATATGTTGCTGTGGTTTATATATGCTTGGCCCAGGAAGTGGCACTATTAGGAGGTATGGCCTTGCTGGAGTAGGTGTGTCATTGTGGGCGTGGGCTTTAAGACCTTCATCCTAACTGCCTGGAAGTCAGTATTCTGCTAGCAGCTTTCAGATGAAGATGTAGAACTCTCAACTCCTCTATTCCTATGCCTGCATGGATGCTGCCATGTTCCCACCTTGATGATAATGGACTGAACCTCTGAACCTGTAAGCCAGCCCCAATTAACTGTTGTCCTTATAAGAGTTGCTTTGGTCATGGTGTCTGTTCACAACAATAAAACCCTAACTAAGACATATGATCTCAAGACTATTCTTTCAGAGGAAACTTGTATTTATCAGAAAGCAGATACTCAGAATTATCCCAGATCAAAGATCTCCATGTAGTCCTCTAGGAAGCAGTCTATCATTCTGAAATAAACGTGTAGATAGATGTTGGCTGATTCGTTTGTTTTGTGCTGTTTCATCTCTAGGTTTAGTTTTTGTAAACTTCTGTGTTCAGTGGTGCTTCGGTGTTACAGTTTCACTAATATGTAAGAGGCGCAGGAAATACTTTGAGTCATATAATTCAGCTGTGCCTCTCTGAAGCGTTCACTGGTGTCTACTGCAGGGACAGGAAGGTGGCTGCTCATTCCAGGCATGCCTTAGCTAGTGAGCCAGTGCAGAGAAATAACCTCTGTACTCACTAAGATCGTAAGCGATTTCCAGGACAGCCACACACATACGTAGACGCTTTGGGAGTACGATTAGATAAATACCGTTTGAATGAAACATGTCTTTATTTTATTAAACCCTTAGAAATAGGGCAAGGTAACATTCGGCCAATTCACCAGTTCATCGCTGGTTCTAAAACAAGGCGTCACTTGTACTACTACTTTGAAAGGTCAACCCCTGGAATTTTTCATGAACACAGAGATGTTTCCTATTGTCAGGATGAGTTCCAGTATAAGAAAGGTGATTATCAGAGGTAATTAATGACTTTCAAGGGTCTGTTAACTGTAATTTCCCCCATTATTTATACCCTTATTAAAATCCTTTCCTTAGCTATTGTTTTTCTTGATTTTTCTTCCCTATTTTTTTCTTTGTTGATATTTTTTCTCCTTCAATTTTCATGACCCCCCCTTTAAAAATTGGATCTGTTTGTATATATGGGGCCGTGGCATGCATGTGGATGACAGCTGTAGAGAGTCGCTTCTCTTCCACCATCTGGGTCCAGGGATTGAACTTCCGTTGTCAGTCTTGACAGAAAGTGAGTGCCTTCTACCTATGAGCCAACCCACCAGCTCCCATGATCCTTGTTGGTCCTCTTTACCATCACCACATTGCAGATCCTGGTCACGCTTACCTCCATTTCCACCCCAGCCCATGCTTTTTGACACCTAGAGGCCCTTTGGGGAACTGTTCCAGTGTAAGTGTTGGGTGTTTGCTCTGTTATGGTGGTATTTCACCCCCTTGTCATCGACTAATGCTCCCATCTTATAGTTAGTGTACACGGTGAAGATAGGATGAGAACTGAAGCAGTGACTGACTTCTGGCTCAGCCGGAGCCTCTGGGCCGTGAAGGACTCTACCTGCTGTCAGTTCTAGCTAGAGGAGAAATGAGTAAATGGATAACTGAACGAATTCTCCGTGCGGATGTTCCCCACACAACATTTAAATGAACTTGGCAGAATCGCAAGCCGAGTGGGGGAATCACCTGGGCTCTGTGGCTTTTTGTGCCAGTTCCTTGGAAAGGCAGACTTAGCACCAAATCTGCATAGGGCTATTTAGGTAGAACACGTTCTTCCTCATGGCAGACACTAACACAAGCTACGTTCTGTTGGGTGCTTGCGATGCACCAGACACCCGCACAGTGCTTTAACAAGACTGCAGTCAAATGTGTGCACAGAAGGGAACAACACTTACTATTAACCCAGCCGCTCCCCTCCTTCGCAGTTCCTGCCTCACTGCCCGTGTGGAAGCTGAGAAAACTCCATGCAGGACACCAAGGAAGCCAGAGGCAGGAGGCTGCCTCCTGGAGGTCTCCTTCTGGCCTTTGGTGTGGTGTCACCTCTGATGTGCTAAGTCTGTTGGCTTCTGGCCCAGAGATTATGGGCTTACCACTCTGTTAGGAGTCAAGACTGGGTCTCCTCTCCTGAGGACATGACTGCGCTTCCCTCTGTTGTTTCCTGAGCTGCCTGCAGTTGCTGGCTGCGATGGGTTAGCTTCAGACAAACCGGCCTGCTGCAAAGATCTGTAACGGGTTGACCGTTCGGATGTTGGAAAATGCCTGTCAACGTCGATCATTTTCACCTTGGTGTAATTACTAGTGACCTTTTCTTGCTGGCAGTATTGGTTTGGGTTCAGTATCCAATGAGCCTGCTGTTGGATGTCCGTGTGGTTCATTCTGCACACCGGCCTGTATTAAATGCTCATCCTGGGCTGTGCCCTGGGGACATGCAGATAAAAGAAGCTACCTGCTAGGAGAGGAACCCAAGCCAAGCAGAGGGAGCCACTGTCTACTCTATTCATTTCAATCTAGTGCTTAAGTTTTCTAACATACCACAGGAGCCTTTTTACCTTACTAAACACCTCTGGGTGGAGCAGAATTTTCATCCCCATATGTCTTTCCCTAACCTGCCTTTGAGAAGTGTTTAAGCGCCACAGGATAAGTATCTGCCTGGCAGATGGAGGCATTGCCTTCTAGTGGTCTCCCACACATAGAGATAAGGGTGGGCGGGTTCAGAAGTCAGTATCTGGGCAGAGATCCTTGGGTGAGTCAGCAGAGAGGCTTCCTGCCTCCAAGAGAGGTGGAAGAGAATGCTGGGAACAACTTCCAGGACTGTGGAACTCTTTGTGCCCCCTCCCTACCCCCCCATCCCCCACCCCGCAGCCCAGCTTCAGGCACAAACTATGCTTTACCTTAGGAACACACTCAAGGAGAGGGAACATACGGAAAAACCAGGCGCTCGGGTCTCAGACGCCTGGTTTACAAATGGAAGGAAGGGATGTAGAGATGTTAGCAAAGCTCCCTGACAGGCCCCTTAGAGTTGCTTTCTGGGCATGGTGGTGCACATCTGTCATCTTGTCTTTTGGGAGGTGGAAACAGGAGGGTAAGGAGCTCAGGGCCAGTCTGGATTTTATGAGATCCCATCTCACCACCCTTGCAAAATGAAAAGAAGAGGGGAGGGAAGGAGAGACGAGGGAGGAGGGTAGGTAGATAGATTGTACTATAAACCAGATGAAATTAGAATTATAAAGCCTTGCTCAAACTCTTGTGTTTAGTTAGTGGCATCCCTCCCTGAACTCTTGGTCAAGATAGGACCACAGCCACTGACCCTGAGCTTTACGTTTCCAATAGGACATTTTCTCAGTTAGGAGACTTTTTTCCTCTTCTATACATATGCTCGGTCACGGTACTCTGCCACAGCAGTAGAGAAGTGACTAAGACAACCTACAAGACACAAAACTCTAAACTTCTCGTAATAGGTTGGTGTCCAGAAACATGTTCTGTACAAACTCAGGGACCATAGCCTGTGTGACTGGGGTAAGGCAGTGCTTGGCCTACTGGTCCTGCCCCTGTGTTCTTTCAGGAGTCCAGGCGGGTCATGGCAGACACCAGAGAGAGTAAGGAGCTCAGATTAGAAGCCATTCCTGTTAGTCAGCACGCTAGAACCTGGGAGAGCAAGGTTATGCTTCAGCTGGGAGCTAATGAATAAGCTCAGCAGAAAGATGGGGAAATGTCACAAATGTTGGGCACCACTCTTGACAGTGATGGCGCAAAAACTACTGGAGGTGGTGTCTGTCTGAGTGTGAAGTTGATGCTGGCCTTAGTTTGGCGTCATCATTTTTGCCAGAGAGGATGGCGGCTGGTGTGAAGTCACGGTGTGCTGTTGGTGGGTTCTCTGCTGCTACCTTTCTGGCTTTGTGCTTTCTTTGTCTACTGGGAGAAGACCCGGCTCCTGTCTCTCCTGGCACCGAATGAGGCCAGCTCCATGACGAGATGCCTGAAACAGCACTGAAGGTTTGACCACTCTGAAAACAGTGCCAGAAAACCCCATTTACTTCTTTCCTGCTCAGGTCTGTCCTGAAGTTTTTATTCTTGCACAGTCAAGTTGTTGCTCTGCAGGGTGATTCACCTTAGTAGCTGTTCCCCACCCTATACTATGTAGATGCACTTAGTAGGTGTTTGTGGGATCTTTATATGCATTGTTTCATCCAAGCACCTACTATGTCAGGTATCTTATATGCAGAACAAGGAAAGGAAATGAGCACAGTCCTAGCCCTTGATAGAGTGTGGACAGACTCAGACGAGCAGTGTGAGTAGGGCAGCGTTGGACTGAGGTCCGGTACCCAGCAGGGGGGTATCTAAGGCGTGAATTTATGGAGGGAAGGAGGCAGAAGCCTGGCAGCTGAACAGACTGGAGGGAGCCTTCCAGGAAGAGGGAATTGCAGGGAGGGAGCAGCTGAGTGGAAATTACCTCAGTGTACTGGGACGGCAAGACAGTGATGGGGGGTTAAAGACCAGTCTCGCGTGCTCTCAGGACAATGGCCAAGATTCAGTCCTCAAAGCCAGACCTGAGCTTCAGTTCTATGTCTCTGCTCTGGCTTTCTGTCATTCCGGGAGCCCTTCTTCCTGCTTGGATTTCCCAAATCAGTCGTGAAAGGTAAAAAATACATAAGGAAACTCTGAATAAAAGGGGGAGGGGGATAAGCCATCACCCACATATCCCACTGTGTATTTGAGAGAGCAGAGCACCAGACCACAGACTCGAATCCCCAAAGTCTAGGTGTATGTTTTTTTACAGAACATTATAACTCAGTGGTTTAGGAATTTGCATTGACATAATTACGTAAAAGCTATATCACTTATAAAACCATTGCGCATCCTTGCACTTGGGGAGAGGAAGCTGGTGGGAAGAGACTTGGACAGGGTCTGGGATTGCAGCTCTCCTGGCGTACTGCTCGCCTGGAGCTCACAAAGGCCTTGGGTTCAGTTCCTAGCAGCATAAACCGTGTGTGGTAGCATATGCTTGTCAGAACACTCAGACGCTGGAGGCAGGAACACCACGAGTTCAAGGCTATCATACTAGGCAAGCGCTCTATGAAATGAACTGCATCCCCAGCTGAACTGTACCTGAGCTGTAGACCCTTAATGTCAGCAGTCTGTGGAATCCCTCTGACAGGGCAGTATGTGCTAACAAACTACTAACAGATGCTCGTGGTTGGAGCTGTGGGAAGAACTGTGTTCGTTACCTAGTTTAATTAACCTTTGTAGCCATCCTTAGACATTATTAGCCCCTGCAAACAGAGATGGTTGGTAAACACAAGGCCTTGAGCTAACACCTTTAGGAAGTGACAGGGCTCAGTCAGGAACCTACAGCTGTACAGAGATTAAGGGTTGCATGGTGCATTAGACTTAGACAAACAGAAGTCATCACTTTCCCTGCCCCAATCCTTGAGTCCTAATTGGAGCTTGCCAAGTCTGCTGTATAAATGACACCTCCCCTGTTCCAGTCCAAGACTAAGGAGAGACATAGTGTAGACCTCTGTTACATCTTATCCCAAACCCGGTCCTTCCTTCCTTTAGTTTATTTTTTACTACAGCTGCCGTGGATACAAAAAAAAAAAAAAGACTGGGGTGAGAGAGAAGCCGTCAGTCAGAGTGAGCATGGGGTTTTCCTCTTTCCTCAAACTTCCTGCTCTGTGATGACACCTTTTGTGGGGTGTCCCTCGGCTTGCTACCTGCTGCTCTGTAGTGATGTAATGGCATCTATGGTGACGTCTGCAGTGGGCTCTCGTTGGTCCCACTGCCTGTCGCTCTGCAGTGATGTCTGGTGACACCTTTTGTTCTCCTTATGTTTTTCAGGAATGTTCACCCTTGCAGAAGTTGCTTCACTTAATGACATCCAGCCAACTTACCGAATCCTGAAGCCATGGTGGGACGTGTTTATGGATTACCTGGCAGTTGTTATGCTGATGGTAGCCATCTTTGCAGGGACCATGCAACTTACCAAAGATCAGGTGGTCTGTTTGCCAGTGTTGCCGTCGCCTGCAAATCCAAAGGTGCACACACCACCTGGAAGTGCTGACGTCACCACCGAAGTCCCCAAGATGGAAACAGCCACACACCAAGACCAAAACGGGCAGGCGACAAATGACATTGCCCTTGGCACATCCTCTGTGACGCCTGACGTACCTCTCCAAGCCACCCATCCTCACGCAGAGTCCACCTTTCCAAGTCAGGAGGCGAAGAAGGAGAAGAGAGACCCAACGGGCCGAAAAACCAACTTGGATTTTCAGCAGTACGTATTTATCAATCAGATGTGTTACCATCTGGCCCTTCCTTGGTATTCAAAGTACTTTCCATACCTTGCCCTTATACACACCATCATCCTTATGGTCAGTAGCAACTTTTGGTTCAAATATCCCAAAACCTGCTCCAAGGTTGAGCACTTTGTTTCAATATTAGGAAAGTGTTTCGAATCCCCCTGGACTACTAAAGCGCTGTCAGAGACAGCCTGTGAAGACTCTGAGGAGAACAAGCAGCGGATAACAGGTGCCCAGACCCTACCGAAGCACGTGTCCACCAGCAGCGATGAGGGGAGCCCCAGTGCCAGCACCCCCATGATCAACAAAACCGGCTTCAAGTTCTCAGCTGAGAAGCCGGTGATCGAAGTTCCTAGCATGACAATCCTGGACAAGAAGGACGGGGAGCAGGCCAAAGCCCTGTTTGAGAAAGTGAGGAAATTCCGTGCTCATGTGGAAGACAGTGACTTGATCTATAAGCTCTATGTGGTCCAAACGCTCATCAAAACTGCCAAGTTCATTTTTATCCTTTGCTACACCGCGAACTTTGTCAATGCCATCAGCTTCGAGCACGTCTGCAAGCCAAAAGTCGAGCACCTCACAGGGTATGAGGTGTTCGAGTGCACTCACAATATGGCCTACATGTTGAAAAAGCTGCTCATCAGCTACATCTCCATCATCTGCGTCTATGGCTTTATCTGCCTCTACACTCTCTTCTGGTTATTCAGGATCCCTCTGAAGGAATACTCTTTTGAGAAGGTCCGTGAGGAGAGTAGCTTCAGCGACATCCCGGATGTCAAGAACGACTTTGCATTCCTTCTGCACATGGTCGACCAGTATGACCAGCTCTATTCCAAGCGTTTCGGTGTGTTCTTATCTGAAGTCAGTGAGAACAAGCTGAGGGAAATTAGCCTGAACCATGAATGGACTTTTGAGAAGCTCAGGCAGCACGTGTCTCGCAATGCCCAGGACAAGCAGGAGCTGCACCTGTTCATGCTGTCGGGGGTGCCCGACGCTGTCTTTGACCTCACAGACCTGGATGTGCTAAAACTTGAACTGATCCCTGAAGCAAAAATTCCTGCCAAGATCTCTCAGATGACTAACCTCCAAGAGCTCCACCTCTGCCACTGCCCTGCAAAGGTGGAGCAGACTGCCTTTAGCTTCCTTCGGGATCACTTGAGATGCCTTCATGTGAAGTTCACGGATGTGGCTGAAATTCCCGCCTGGGTGTATCTACTGAAAAACCTTCGGGAGCTGTACTTAGTAGGCAACTTGAACTCAGAGAACAATAAGATGATCGGGCTTGAGTCTCTGCGAGAGCTGCGGCACCTTAAGATCCTCCACGTGAAGAGTAATCTGACCAAAGTTCCCTCCAACATCACCGACGTGGCTCCGCACCTCACGAAGCTGGTCATCCACAACGACGGCACCAAGCTCTTGGTCCTGAACAGCCTGAAGAAGATGATGAACGTGGCCGAGCTGGAGCTGCAGAACTGTGAGCTGGAGAGAATTCCGCACGCCATTTTCAGCCTCTCTAATCTGCAGGAGCTGGACTTAAAGTCAAACAACATCCGGACGATCGAGGAGATCATCAGCTTCCAACATCTGAAGCGACTGACTTGCTTAAAACTATGGCACAATAAAATCGTGGCCATCCCACCCTCCATTACCCACGTCAAAAACCTGGAGTCCCTCTACTTCTCCAACAACAAGCTCGAGTCCTTACCGGTGGCAGTGTTCAGTTTACAGAAGCTCCGATGCTTAGATGTCAGCTATAACAACATCTCTACGATCCCCATAGAGATAGGTCTGCTCCAGAACCTGCAGCATTTGCACATCACAGGGAACAAGGTGGACGTTCTGCCAAAACAGTTGTTTAAGTGTGTGAAGTTGAGGACTTTGAACCTGGGGCAGAACTGTATCGCCTCCCTGCCTGAGAAAATCAGTCAGCTCTCCCAGCTCACTCAGCTGGAGCTGAAGGGCAACTGCCTAGACCGCCTGCCAGCCCAGCTGGGCCAGTGTCGGATGCTCAAGAAAAGCGGGCTTGTTGTAGAAGACCAACTGTTTGACACGTTGCCACTAGAAGTCAAAGAAGCATTGAATCAAGATGTAAATGTCCCCTTTGCAAATGGGATTTGAACTAAGCAAATGCAGGCACATCCACATGTGGGGGACACCTTCCTAGATTGCAGATGCTCACTTGCAAGTTATTACAAGATAATGCATTTTAGGAGTAGATAAGCCCTTTAAACAGGACATGATGCACAGAGGCTGGTAGCAGACAAAACCAAGTGTTCCATGTTTGTAGCATTTTAAGTCATTCGTTTCCAAATCTTTTCTTTACTTTTTGGCTTTTTGGGGGGAGAAGGGGTTTTGTTTTGTTCATCTTCCCCCTTCTTCTGGAGAAAGGGAAGGAAAACTCAAAATCGCTGATCTCAGTTCTTTTTATTGTAAGTTGGATGCGGCTGCCGGCTGAGTGTTTACACATTGCTTGCCTGCTAAAGTAAATGATTAAATTGACTTTCTTCTTTTTTCTTTTTTCTTTTCTTTTTTTTTCTTTTGAGGCGTCGTGATTTATTTTTGCTTAACTGGTGCAATATTGCTTAACCTTGGATCGTTGAAGACACAAGGGGCCAAACTCATAAATTTAGATTTGCTAAAATACTAACTTCTTTACTGTTTTAACTTGTTTTAACTTAAAGCAAGTGAATGGAGTGCTCCCTGGAGCACTTGATGGTACTGTACCTCTGGGAATCCCACAGCAAATTGAATGGAGTGCTCCCTGGAGCACTTGATGGTACTGCACCCCTGGGTATCCCACAGTCTGATGGCCTGGGATGAAGCAGAGTGTGTGGTGTGTCAAGACTCATTGATTGTTTCTTAAAACAAATGCTAAAAATAAAATAACACATCCTTTAATAGTCACTTTATGTGCATAGGCTGGAGTTTTGGTTATACATGGTACACTTTTGGGCCAATATAATAGGATTTCCCATGAATAGAAAATGTGTTTTAAAAATAAATTTATAACAATAAAATAAGTTTATCTAAATCGTAGTGGTTCACAACCTTTCTTGGGACCAGCATTTGGAATATAAACAGATTGATTTTTTCATGGTGGTGTCAGTGAGGGGCTGTTGGAGACTGGGTGTGAGAGGAAGGACTTGTAATTTGTTAAGCTGGAAGATGCCCGGCTTTCATTCACATTTTAGTGGCAAATTGTATTTCCTGTGTTCATCTGTGAGGAGGAGGAGTGAGAGGATTGTCTACTGTAGGTTATACTTCTTTAACTCACAAATGCCTAAAGCAGCCTGTCACCTACTTAGGTATTAGCTGGGTAGCTCACAGATCTTCTGAGGGTGGCCTTTCTCTCCCTCCCTTCTGTCCTTTTCTTTGGCAGGGTCTCCCTTTCTCTCCCTCTTTCTATCCTTCCTTGCAGACCTCCTGAGTGCCGGATTGTACCACAAAGACTAAGACACCTGCTTTTGGCTATACCAAAGATCAAGTCTAGGGCTCTGTGCATGCGAGGTAAGCGCTCTGCCCACTGAGCTACAGTCCCAGTCTTCTCTCTATAGCCTGGCAAATCTGGAACTGCTTGGGTAGACTAGGCTGGCCTCAAGGCTTGCATCTGTCCAGCTGGTGGTAGATTATATAGATGTAGCCACTGCAGTTGGCAAGAGCAGAGAGCTGATCAGCATTCTCTCCTTCGCTGTCAGGCTAGATCTCTCCCTGACTGTTAAATATAACTTGGAAGCTTTGGACAGTTGGGGAAAGATGAGCATACATGGATGTTTTCCTCCACAAAATGGCATTCTGGGGGGGAAATGGCATATGCCCAGGGGGCATAAATCTTTGTATGTTGGAGAACTTAAAATACAGTGCTCCATGAACAGGTCAGTAGCCACTGTTACTGAGTTAGGAAATGTTTGCACTCTGGATGTCCATTCTCTCCCTAAAGGACTTTTGAGGTTTGGGGCTTACGAAAGGTCAAGCTTGGAAAATCGTAACAGCCGTACAAGCCATCTCCTGCATACACACCTTCCATTTCTCTTGGTATTTACCTGAGTTGCCTGTGCCTGCTTGTGCTTAGATGAACAAGAGAGTCCACAAAAACATGGGCCCTGGTTCCCGGAGCCAGGCAGGAGGGAATGGGAGTGTACAGGCAAGTGTGATACTGGATTACAGCTGCACTCTGGTGCATCCACCGAGCTTCTGGGACGTTTGCACTCACTGCCGGGGTCTCCCTCCTCCTGCTGTTGTGCCGCTTAGCAAGCACCTGAAGTTGCTGGAGCATTCTGTTTTCTTTTATTGTTTTGATTCAGTTCAGTATTTTAAAGAGGGCACCACAGAGTCCAGATGGTGACATCAACAAGCCAGGTCTTAGGATTTTTGCTTCATGAGCTAGAACACGTCTCTATCTCTATCTCTCTGTGGAGTGTGTGTTCACACTGACAGTGGTAAATGTAAAGAGATGACAGCCTTGGGGCCTTCTTCAACTGATGTTTTAGATGTTGAACTTCTTGGGTGTGATGGTGCATGTCTTTAATCCCAGCGTGGAGGAGGCAGAGGCAGGTGGATATCTGTGAGATTAGTATACTAAATTCCGGGCTGGGCTAAGCTAGGTAGTGAGATCCTGTTTCATTTTGCTTTTATGTACTGAAAATGTTAATCCCAATGAAGGATACACTCGTGCTGGGGGTTTTGATGGGTGTGTGTAGGCCAGGTGTTGGCATAGGATGTCTTCCTTAATCTTTTTCTCTCTTTGTTAAAAATGTCTTTGACTATTTATTTGTTCCTGGTGGGAGGTGAGTGTCATGTGGCACAGCATACGTGTGTAGGTCAGAGTTGAGCCCATTCTTCTTCTGTCTATGTGAGATCGTAAGATTGAACTCAGGCTACCAGGTTACAAATCGAGTGGCTTTAGTGGATACACCATCTCACCAGCCTACTGTTGTATTACTTTTTGAGACATGGCCTCTTGTTGAACCTGGAAGTTGTGCTTTAGGCTAAGCTGGTTGGCCAGTAAACTTCAGAGACCTGCTTGTCACTGTCCCCACAGATCATGCCACCATGGTCAGTTTCTGTGGGTGTTGTGGGCCTCAGGGTTATATCGTAAACATTTCAATGACTGAGCGATCTCTCCAGCCCTCTGTGCTGACTGTAAATAGCAGAAATGGCAGAATGCCATGGCTGGCTTGCCTTTCAGCAAAGAGCCAGTATACAGAGACTGTAATCAGCACAACATCCGAAGTTGGGCTGTGGCCTCTCTGCCCCAGGCATCTGCTGCCTAATCACTCAGAACTGATGGGTGCTAGATACCCTAAAACAGTAGCAAGGGGTACCTTTTCTTTACCCAGTTTCTATTAACTTTATCAGTTCTGATAATGCCCCTGAGTTCACAAGCGCTCACGGTCAATTAATTTAAATGCCACCTCCCATGGCACTGTTTGTGAACAGCAACACTCTGGAAGAGACTTAACTGCAAAGTCCTTATTCGTCTAAAGACTTTAATCACACTGGGCTATGGAGTCTCAGTAAAACAGAAGGAAACTAGGTCTCAGTGTTGTGTGAGTCCATGAATCCTTGTGACTGTGTGTTAGTGTCATACACACCAGAATGGGCAAAGCAAGTCAGACATGTTTTGGCTTGACAGTGTTTTGTCTTTCTCCAAAGTCCCTTGAATCTGAAGAACTGGTTTTATCTGGCCCTTGTACATCCTTGGCGAGCAGTGAGTGGACCCTTAGCCACTGACAAAAAGGACTTTGAGCAGGGCAGTGGTGGCGCACACCTTTAATCTCAGCACTTGGGAGGCAGAGGCAGGCAGATTTCTAAGTTCAAGGCCAGTCTGGTCTATAGAGTGAGTTCCAGGACAGCCAGGGCTACACAGAGAAACCCTGTCTTGAAAAACAAACAAAAGGACTTTGAAGTTTTATTTTGCTTCAGACAGGCTCTTCTGTGGCTCAGGCTGCCTTCTGACTCACAGTGTAGTCAAGGATGACCTTGAACTTGGACTCTTCCTGTGGCCCCCTCCCAAGTGCTGGAGCTACAAAATGAGCACCTCAAACTCCACAGACCCTGTGGTGTGGGTGGTGAGCATGCTAGGTGTGGAGTCTGGGTACATCTCAAGCCTCTAAGATATGTTTAAATATTCCATGTTTAAGTGAAGCTTACAAAGTCTCCTGATTACCCCACCCCACCCTGAATACAAGATTGGCTTTCTCAGTTCAGAAAGGTAAGCTTCAAGTCATTACAGGGGCCCCAATTTTAGTAAAGGAGGTTGAGTAACCTGAGAATAGGCAGCGAGAGCTCATTGTGTAGAATTTGTAGCCAGCAGGCCCTGACATATGAATGTTTTCAGTATGAAGCAGGGCTTTCTATTGTACATCTCTGGTGCCTTTTGAAACTACCTCCCCTGGTTTCCAAATTAACCAATAACCAGAACCTTCAAGTTGCTGATGGCAGCAAACTCCAAAGTGCCCTTGACTACAGTGCCCAGCCTTGTTCCCATTTACCTTGCTGCAGAAAGGCCAGAGGGCCTTCGGACTTTCATCAGTAATTCATTCCAGCAAAATGGCCCCTTTATTAGTTGAACTCCCCAAACAAAGGGTGTGTAAAGCAAAAGCCCTTTCATAAAGAGAAGAGAACAAAACTGTGGAAACAAGTTCCTGAATATCCTCTAACTTAGGACTGCCACACAGTGGTCCTGTCTGGTCCTGGCCAGTTGTGGCTCTCCTTGAGAGTTGTACCTGCTGGAGGCTGGGACAGACTGGAACAAGAGCTGATTGATGACCAGCAGACACCAATGACCCACTTGACTCGTGGGTTTGATTGCTGTAGTTTGGTTGTAGGTTTTTTTTTTTTTTTTTTTTTTTTTTTTTTTTTTTGGTTTTTCGAGACAGGGTTTCTCTGTGTAGCCCTGGCTGTCCTGGAACTCACTCTGTAGACCAGGCTGACCTCGAACTCAGAAATCCGCCTGCCTCTGCCTCCCAAGTGCTGGGATTAAAGGCGTGCGCCACCACCGCCCGGCTTTGGTTGTAGTTTTTGATGTTGAGAATCAGACCCAGGCTCTTTGCATGGTAAGTACATTCTCTCCCTCTGAGGTGTACTGCCAAACTCCTTTATGATGAATTTTGGTTTTGATAAAGTGGCAATATTAAGTCAGGCTGGCCCCAAGCTTGGATTCCTGAGTGTAGGAAATCTGTGTGTGTGTCAACACACGTGACTAAATACAGTGCACAGATGAGACTGTCTGATACAAAGTTTCCCTTTCCTGTGGGGTCGATGAGGTCCTTCTCCTGGTGTCAGCTCGGATGTTTTTGTCTGCCACATTGCGGTGGTCAAATACAATGCACGATGAGACTGTCCGATACAAAGTTTCCCTTTCTTGTGAGGTCCTTCACCTGGAGTCAGCCCCATGTTCTTGTCTCCCACGTTGCCGTGGACGCCTGAAGGTGAGCACTACCCCTGCACTGTGGCAGACCCCTCCTTCCTTCCTTCTAAGATTCAATCTGGAGTGAGTTCTTCCACTGCAAATCTGCCCCAGTCCCAGCTACAGGCTACTGGACCTCAAGCCTCAGTCCCTGCATCATAACAGGAGGCAATGTTACCCCGTAGCAGTGTTTCCCATCCCTATGTGGGACTAAATGTGGCTGTGCAATTGAATTCTAATTAAATAGGTGGGATGGAGCCTTAAAGGAAAGGGCATGCCACCCATTTGTGTTGTTTAAAACACAGAAATTCATTCAGGTCAGAATACAGACTGATGTGACACGGAGCACAATAGAAGCCATCCAGGGAGCACAGTTTCATAAAAGAGGAACAGACCTCTTTTGAGAGCTGTTAACTGGGCAGGAAGGGGGCGATGGTGTACAGGGTGTGGTTGTAGGAGGGGCCTAGATGCCCCAGTGGTCCTGGAGCTCTTGTGTCTCAAAACACTGTATGGACCACAGCAGCAGCCTTTTGGAGCAAGTTAGAAATGGGGGCATCGCGTGTCTCTTTCCAGGCTGAATTCAAGTGTGTATTTGTTTGTTTTTGTTTTGGGGGTTGTTTGTTTGTTTGTTTGTTTGAGACAGGGTTTCTCTGTGTAGCCCTGGCTGTCCTGGAACTCACTCTGTAGACCAGGCTGGCCTCAGACTCAGAAATCTGCCTGCCTCTGCCTCTCAAGTGCTGGGATTAAAGGCGTGCGCCACCACTGCCCAGCCTCAAGTATATATTTTAATGTTAATAGGGGGCTGTAGCAGTAGACCAGTTGCCTAGCACACACAGGGCCCTGGGTTCAATCCTTAGCACTGAAATAAGTGTCACGTTTGATTGAGAAACATTGCCCTGAGTGTGGAGAGCCAGGCTTGACAGGCAAAGGCCTCTGAGCCTGTGACCTGAGGTCAGTCCCTGTAATCCATGGTAGGAGAACCAACTTCTGCAAGTTGTTCTCTGCTCTCCTCTACAGGTGTGCCGTTGCATATGTGCATACACGCATAGTCAAAACAACTCCGTACAACTTTTAAAAAGTGAACCAGAGGATGGTGTTGGTAACTGGCATTTCTAGCAGTAGATGACATTTGGGAACTTGCTGGTACTTGTGGCTTATACCTGCTTCCATGCTTCCATTTGCTCCTGTCAGCCCTTGTGGTCTTCACATCACCATAGCAACAATGGGGCTGCTCAGACTGCTGTGGATGACTTGTCTTTAAGGTGGTAATACACATGTCCAGCCAGCTGTGGCAAAGCAAGAGATAGCCTAGAATTGCCACCAGCAGCTGGGATCTCCCCCTGGATGACTCAGCTACAGAACCAGTAAAGCTGTGCTTTGGAAACGTTATGGCACACGTTGAGGGGTGGGGAGGGGCTTCTTTTTTTGTCCCTGGTCTTTTTTTTTTTTTTTTTTTTTTTTTGGTTTTTCGAGACAGGGTTTCTCTGTGTAGCCCTGGCTGTCCTGGAACTCACTCTGTAGACCAGGCTGGCCTCGAACTCTGCCTCCCAAGTGCTGAGATTAAAGGCATGCGCCACCACTGCCTGGCTATTTTTACTTTATGAGTGTCATATCTACATTTATGTCTGTGTGCTGTATGTGTGCCTGGTGCCTAGAAGAGGGTGTTGGGTCCCCTGCCATTGGAGTTAAAGGCAGTTGTGAGCCACTGTGTGGGTGCTGGGAACTGAACCAGGGTCCCCTGCAGAAGTATCTCTCCAGCTCCACTATGGGCTTCTAAAAAGAGAGTTTACATTTTTTTAAGTGTCTGAGCAATTTAATATACCATTTTGGTTGCTCTTAAATTATAATTAAAAAGGTCAGTAGGGGGATATGATGATCAGAGTTTGATCCCAGCACTCAAGAGGCAGACGCAAGCAAGCAGGTTTGTCTAAGCTCCAGGCCAGCCAGGGCCGCAGGTTGAAATGACTTATCTCAAAAACAACAAAAAGATTTTACATCCTCAGGAGTATGAGATTTGAAGGCTCTATAACTGCCCCAGTGACATGCACACTTGTGCAAAGCTCTTCATCCCCTGTCACTCTTCACAGACCCGACTGGCCACAGAATGTCCCTGGGAAGCTGCCCACAGCTCAGCAGAAGACTCAGGAATCCTGGAGGGCAGGGGAGTATGTGAGCTTAAGTACTAGGGAGCCACGAATTCCTTCTAAGTAGAGGCTCTCTGCATGGAGACTCCCGCAAGACACATCCAGAGCTTGCCTAGGTCTTCCCTGCCAGCTGAAGCTTCTGGCTGACTGGACACCGTGCTGGGGATGGTCCCACCGTGCTGGGGATGCTCCCACCGTGCTGGGATGCTCCCACCGTGCTGGGGATGCTCCCACCGTGCTGGGATGCTCCCACCGTGCTGGGGATGGTCCCACCGAGCTGGGATGCTCCCACCGTGCTGGGGATGCTCCCACTGTGCTGGGGATGGTCCTCCATCTAATTCACCTTCACCGGGGTGACTGGGTTATCCAGTATCTTCTCTTCCTTGGGATATGCAGAGGGTGAAATGCAGCAGCTTAGCCAGAGCAGGCAGAAAATTCTTGGGGACAGCATGTTGTTCATTTGGAAAGTAGCTGGCAAATCCCAGCCTTCACCTTCCATCTCTAAGCCAGTACTGCTGTGAGATCGGCTGCTCTCGGATTCTAAAGTGAGAAAAGGCTTTTGATTCTAGAGCTAAAGTTTAGAAGCAGACTGGGTCACCCAAGGGTCTGCAGTGTGCCACCACAGACCCTGCAAGACGGACCCTTGATTCACTCCTCATAGCAGACCAGGGGATAATGAATGCGAACTCAAGTTTCCAGAAAAAAGCCGCACTGGCACTGCAGAGTCTACACAGCTCAGAGTTGGAAGGCTGCATGCAAATCTAGAAATAATTTATCTGGGCTATCTTTAGTCTATTTTTGGGGGGGTGGGGAAGGGTATCTTTTTTAATGTATGTATTTATTTATTTTGGTTTCTTGACAGGGAGTTTTTCTTTTTTTTCTATTTTTCTTTTTTTTCTTTTTTTCTTTTCTTTTCTCTTTTTCTTTTTTTCTTTTTTTTCTTTTTTTCTTTTTTTTCTTTTTTTCGAAGCTGGGAGAGTAGCTTTTATTTGGACTTAAAGCCATCTGAGATAACATACTGAACTAAGGACTGAGTCGGGTTCCAGAAGAGCTCATCAAGTAAAGGGACTGCACTTCACAGTCCCAACAGCTTGACAGTTACTGTGATCCATTAGGCCTGCCAGAACTCAGTTACCACTACATCACTCTCATGTGGTGCCGTTACAAAAGTTGAGGTTTTTCATCACAAACTGTCACAACCTCAAGTCACAAGTATTACAAAAGAAAGTGGAGAAAAAAATCACATGGTGCAGATCTTAAAACGGTACCCCCCATTTAGCTCAGAGATCTCACCATCTTCAAAAGACAGTTCCCCCACTGACCTCGTCAGCTACAATGATATCAAGCAGGGAGAAGGCAGCATTTGCTAGCCCTTGACAACCATCTTGCCATTCTCCCTGACAGCCAGGACCGAACCTCGGGGGAAGGCACAGGTAGGAGTGGGGCAGGGAGCAGAGGGCTAGCTGCCCTCAGTACAAGATGACAGCTGAAGCTTGGTGGGAGAGTGGAGCTGGTGAGGCTTGAGAGGAGGTGGCTCCTAGCTCTGCGTTCAGTCAGAGTCACTGCTGGAAGAGGAGGAGGAGGAGGAGGAGGAGGAGGAGGAGGAGGAGGAGG
>JADRCD010237071.1:56440-68680 GCA_019843815.1 Montemys delectorum
GGAGGAGGAGGAGGAGGAGGAGGAGGAGGAGGAATGGTGCTTCCCGTGCTTGTGATGTTTGTGTGACTTCTTATGAGCTTTCTTCATTTTCTTCTGAGTCTTCTTGTCTGTCACTGTCCCTGGGCCCACGATGCCAGGAGCGGGAGGGTTCACAGGGCACATGCCAGGAGCAGGTGGTGGGAATGGGGGAGGGTAGGGACCTGAGGGTTGGTATCCTGGACACCCTGGTTGTGGTACAGGATAAGGGACGGAGGGAAAAGCTGGGTTTCCCTGGGGACTTCCGGGAGGGCAGGGGCCAGGAGGAAAGGCAGGATTGAGAGGTGATGGGCAGGCAGGATTGGAACCTCCTGGGTACACAACTTGGGGTGGATATGGATTTGTCCCAGCATTAGGATTCCACATGTCCAGATGTTAGCTCAAGTCTTTCCAAGATTGCCGGTCCCCACTCCTGTCCTCCTTCCCAGTCCGGGTTCAAGTTTTTCTTCATAGTCCTGGCTGCTCTGAAACTTGCTCTGTAGACTAGGCTGACCTAGAACTCAGAAATTTATCCGCCTGTCTCTGCCCCCAGAGAGCTGGGATTAAAGGAATGCACCACCAGGGCCTGGCTATCATCTTTTGTCTTAATATCCATATTTTCTCTACTTCCATATCTGACCTAGCATTCTTATTTATTTGTTTGTTTTCAAGACAGGGTTTCTCTGTGTAGCCTTGGCTACCCTGGAACCCTGGCCTTGATCTCACAGAGGTCTGCCTGCCTCTGCCTCCCAACTGCTGGGATTAAAGGTGTGCACCACCACTGTCCAGTCTAACCTAGCATTCTATTAAAACTTTTAGAATGTATTCTTAGTAGATGGCTGCCTTCTACCAACCCAAAAGTTAAAGGTGTCAGATGGCATCTAAAAATCCTGTAACAAGCTGGAAAGATGGCTCCATAGGCAAGAGTGTTTGTTTATTACACAGACAAAGTGACTTCAATTCAAGTGTCCAGAAGCCATGTACAAAGTGGCATGTGTTCGAACATGTGCCCACAGTTCTTCACTCTGGGGCCAGAGACAGGAAGATTATGGGACTTGCTGACCTGAACATAGCCTCAGACTCAGTGAGACACACTAGCTTACAGAAATAAGGCAAAGAATGGTGGGAAAGGACAGTGAACAGGATCTTCTTTGGCCTCCACAGGTACAGGGCATGTGCACATACCACACCCTACACTATACACATACAATAGTAAAATCTTAAAAATTAGAACCTTATTTGCTGTAATTCATCTACCTGATGCTCCTGCTGAAGTATATGGTAAATATCTTAAACTTAGGACTTTCTTTTGTTTTATGACTAAGGCTTGTGAAACCACTTCACACTGAGAAGTGTTGTTCAGGGCAAGCCGGAGATGTGCCACTCGGGGCAAGCTGAATCCGTGTGCCTGAGTCACAGAAACACTCTCATTTACCTCAGAATAAATGATTTCGTATCTCATTTGAGGAGAGAGCTGCACTTTATTTACATCAACAGGAATTGTGCCCATCTTCGAGTTGGGGAAACTGAGGTTAGGCAGTCTGTCTAAAGCGCCCACACAACAGACTGAGAATGTGTCTGCACAGGACACCAGCCTTTACTCCACACTGCAGCAGTTCTGAAGCCAGTGTGAACATCCGGTTACACAAATATGCCCTGGGCTAGGATCGCCTCATGTTTTAGCATCAGATGTTTTTAGTTTGTCTCCACATCTGCCCTTGCAGTACTTGTTAGGAAAGGGCAACCCACCCAAGGTATCGTAGTCATGTTCCCTTGTTAAATGCTAAAGGCGTGCCATCCTTACTCAGAAATGAGGGCGCTCTGTCGGAACTATTCAATGAGAGTCAGCGTGGTGCAGGGTGGCATTCAGGGGATCCAGAGAGGTGGGAGCAGGCAAATGCTGGATCATTCGCAGGGCCCTTGGGGGCAGATGTGGCTTTTCTCTCAGTCACGGCATTTCAGAGCGGATTCCCAGGCTGTCACAGTCCGGGCAGGGCCAGGCAGCCACCCTGTTCTGATTTTACTCTCACTGCGTTGCTTCCTTTTCTCCTGGACAGTCACCGTAGTTGCCATCTGGATTGGGCAGAAGGCAGACATTTGCAGTCTGTGCAGAGGAAGGGGCCGGGTTCCTATGGACAAACTGTTTAGAATAGAGAGGAAGGGCATTCAGATTACCTTGTAGTTCTCAGTCCTGGGGGCCCATGTGCTCCTGATGGGTGTGAATTTCAGAGCCTCAGGAGGGGTGTGTGTGGTGTGGTGTGTGTGTGGTGTATGTGTATATGAGAGAATATATGTGTATGGTGTCTCTATGTGTGAGTGTATGTGTATGAGAGTGTGTGTGTGTGTGTGTGTGTGTGTGTGGTGTATATGTGAGAATATGTGTATAGTGTGAGTGTATGAGTGTGGGGGTGGAATCTGTATGTGTGTTAGTGTCTGTGTGTGGTATGTGTGTGGATATATGGTGTATGTATGTGTGTAGATATATGGTGTATGTATGTGTGTGGATATATGGTGTATGTATGTGTGTGGATATATGGTATATGTATGTGTGTGGCATATGTGTGTGTATGTATGTGTGCTATGTGTATGTGTAGTGTGAATGTGAGTATGTGTGTGGTGTGTGTGTGTAGTATGTATGTGTGTGGTGTGTGTATGTTTGTATATGAGTGTATGGTGTGTGTATGTGTGGTGTGTGTGTATGAGTGTGTGTGGTATGTGTGTATGTGTGGGGTGTGTGTGTGTGAGTATTTGTGTACTATGTGATGTGTATGTTATCTTTGAACTCCTTATAAAAGTGAGAGAAACTAGAGAAGACAGCACAGCACAGCTCATATATAGTCACTATTCGCAGGAGATTTCCCCCACTTGCCATAACTAAAATTAGAGTCAACAGTGGCCAAGACCCAAGGAAGGAACTCCAAGGAAGCCGGGAAAGGGACGGGAATGTTTTCAAATGTTGTAAACACTAATTCTGCCATTTTCAGAATAAAATTAGCAAGTGACGCAGCATCTCCCGGGTGACGTCTTCCACCAGCCTGAGTGACAAGCATAGCAAACACCGTGTGCTCTGTCCGCGGATCACAGAGTACCCCGCTCCTACTGAGTTTGTAGTGGCTGCAATCCTAAATTGATATCCTTGGCCTCAGACTTTACTCCTTGTGAGTAAGAGGCCTCTCCCAACAATGTGACCACCTGCTCCTTGCCACTGGCTCGGAAGCCACAGGCATGGTGGTCAGGGCTAGGCTACTGCAACTGCCTCCTAGAAAACCAGTCACTCAACAAGGCGAGTTTAGCTTCATTGCCTGTAAATGAACCTGAGAGTGCTAAAGGCCTCATGGTGCAGTGGGGACGATAAAAATGCCTTAGCATGAAACCCTCAGAGCGATGCCCAACCAGTGCTTAAGATGAGCGGGCAGCTTTCCTTAGCATGTTCTAGGATACGATTTGTATCTATTAGCAAACATAAGCCTGGAGGACAAGGCAACTGGAACAGACTGTGCCGCAGGCCGGCCGATCTGGGCCTCCCTCAACCCTCGGGAGAAACGGGGTCCTAGTCAGGTCGACGAGGCGTAGGCGAAGAAATGATGGCAGAGACGACACATGAAGTATAGGATCTGAATGTATTTCTTAAAAATGGCATCAGACTTTTACAATCATTGGAAAGGAGAAATGATAAATCTGGCAGCTTAGTAATTAAGGTACATTTGAGGCCACCTGAAACACACTGAGCCTAAAGCAGCCACCTCTCTGGATAGGTGCTGCATCCCAGTCCAAGAGAGGTTCCAAATCCAAGAGAGAGTCCAAGAGAGAGCACCAAGTGAGAAGCAGGCTTATATGGTATACAGGAAACAGGGCGAATGACAAGAGTCATGTAGATGGGCGGGGGTCAAAAGGATCAGAGAGCAGGACTGAAGTCACGTAGGCAAGTGACCGCTACACAAGGTAGTAGGTAGCCAGGTGTGAAGTAGGAGGAAGGGCAGTGGTGCCCTCCCTGCTGGGGCTATTTTGGTATTCCTATACTAATTCTCTGCTTCTTTTGGAGGCAAGACTAGGAGAATCCGATCTAGCATTTCCTGTTAATTCTCTGGGTCTCGCTGGAGGGGAGCACCTGGAAGTTCCAACCTAACAGTTTTAGCTAATGTCCTTGAGTTTCTAGTATGTAAAACAATTCTGATTATTGTGGGGCTGCCCTAAGGTATGTGCTTGACCTTAGTTGCTACTCTGAGGGCAAAACCTGTCTGACAGGCAGATTCCTTGAGAGAAATTCCAAGCTAAGGATAGCTTAGAATTAAATTATGATATATTGGAAACATCGTGCTGACCAGGAAACAATGCCCAATCTTAGCCATAAACGAATCATTTCTTGGGGTAGTACCTTTATGCCTAAATATGAGGGCGTGTTGACAATTGGAAAGACTGATTGGGAACATGTCTGAGTTAGGAGATGCCAGCGGCTGCCTTGAATAGCCAGGAGGCACAGATACACTTTTGGGTCCTTATTGCCTCTTACCCTTGATCAGGTTTTTAAGCCCGATACTGCAGACGTGACTGGCGTAGACGAGTGTGCGTGGCAAGACTGGACTAGGTAAGGGGATGCACAGTGGGCAAGGAGGCCTGAGCCAGCCTTGCTCATACGGACAAGCGCTTCACCCTTACTGGTTTGTTTACATTGCTTAGCACATTGGGGCTGTCACACACTGAAATGTTAAGAACCCTCTTTAGTTGGTTATGATTATTTATAATTAGTACTCCAAACTTGGGTCAGGCCCAGTGGTCCATCTGGCCAAAGGTCACAAGACACATTTCTAAAGAATAACTGCAAAGAACAATTCCTAGGGCTGATGTATCAGATCCGTGTGTGTGTGTGTGTGTATGTGTGTGTGTGTGTGTGTGTCCTATTTGAAAACTAGAGGAGCCATAAAACTCTCTTATTCATAGAGCAGGTGACTTAAGAAGACAATCCTTTGAAAACCAAGGGGAAAGAGGCCGGTTTCATTCGTCGATGCTTCGAAGAGTGGAAGGGAGGGAGGGGTAGGTAATGCTTAGGAAGTATGTGTTGCTCAGGGACTCAGCATCTATCCCTTCCCTGCACCTCATCACGTACCAAAGGGAGGGAGGGAGTGTAGCTTTCAAGAGAGCACTGTTCACACCACCTGACCTCCCAGTCCACACCTAGAAAGAGCTGTCCGAGAAAATGTAAAATCTCAACCTTGGAGTTTCAGCTTGATTTGCTGTATTTTAAAGATGTAACTGTATTTAAAACTGTAAACAGACCATCTCATTATATGAAGATCAACCTCCCACCCCACCTGCTGCTTGGTTATAGGACCTCTTAGCATTCAGTTGTGTCAGCAAAGGAGGTATGAACAGAGAAAGTGGTCAGCAGAATGAGTGAACTGATTAGGATTATTCCTTCCTGCCTTCCTTCTCCTCCTCCCCTTCCTTCTCTTCCTCTTCTTCTTTTAGTGTTTTGTTTTTTGTTTTTTTGTTTTTCCTTTGGTTTATTGGTTCTTGAAACAGAGTTTCTCTGTGTAGCCCTGGCTGCCCTGGAGCTCTCTATAGACCAGGCTGGCCATGATCTCACAGAGATCTGCCTGCCTCTGCCTTCTGAGTACTGGGATTAAAGGTGTGCACACAACACCAAGTTTACTATTTTCTGTTGAAGACAGAGCCCCAGTTATCCCAGGCTGGCCTTGAACTTGCTCTGGAGTGAAAGAGGATGACTTTGAACTTCTAACACCTCTGCCTCTCATCCCCTGGTTGTTGGGGGTTTAAATGTACACTGCCTTGCTCAGTTTATGCACTTCTGGAATCAAACCCAGGACTTCCCGCATTCTGGACAAATGCTCTACCAACTCAGCCCTAGCCATAGTTCATTCATTTGTACACACACACACACACACACACACACGCACACAACGTGCGTCTTCCTCAGTTGCTATTGTAAGAAATGAATATGATAGTTGACTTTCAACAGTGCTTCAAGCTATTTTAAGTTCTAGAACAATGAACAGAAAAGACTAAAGCCCTGCTTGCTAGTCTACGCATTTGCCCACACCCACCCTCTGCTAAGCTAAGCCCCAACCCAAACTAGAAGTTTAGGGTAGACAATTACTGACAGCTAAGCTCGCCTACAAGGTCTTGCCTCTGATGCTCTTTTAAGTAAGCAGGATGCAAAACAGAGAGATGCCCCCCCCACCGCAATTGTTGAGAAGAAGGGACAGTACGGGCTAGATGACTGTCAGACTGTCCCCCTCACCCCGTATTTAGGAAGGGGGAGGATACTCGATGGGGTTCACAGAGTGCATGAATCAGAGCACTTGTCATTCTAGGCTGGAGCCCAAATTTGCTTTGCATGCTGTGAGTCTCCAGTACTACTGTGAACTGAGGGTCTCACAGGCTCCTCAGTTGCTTAAAATTACATTTTTCTTTTGTGTGCGTGTGTGTATGTATGTATACATGTATGACAGAGCATATGTGGACATCAAAGACAGCTTTCAGCGCCTCTCCTTCCCCCATGTGGGTCCCTTTGGGCTTGGAGGGAGGCACCTGTACTAGTTGAGCCATTTTGCCAGCCAGTCTCAACCTTAATTTTCGGAGACAGCACCTTTCCTTTTACCTGGACCTTGCTGAAGCAGCTATGCTAGCTGCCCGGGAAACCCCATGGATGCGCTGCACTCCAGCTCGCTAGCACTGAGCTTACACAAATGTACTGCCCAGATCTTGTAAGGACTGGAGCTAAGTAGGAGCTGGAGTATGAGCTCGGGTCCTTACACTTGCCAGGCAGACACTTTACCAACCAATCATGCCTGTAGCTCCTCCTTCATGTCTTTAAGAAATGTTTACTAACCTCCTGCATAGAAACCAGGAAGGGTGGCCAGCAAGATTTCTCAGCAGGTAAAGGCACATGTTGCTAAGCTTGGCAACCTGAGTTCAACCTCTTGGACTCACATGGTGATAAAATGACTGACCTGCATGAATTATAGTGTGATCTCCACACATGAACTGTGGCGAGCACATGTACACATGCACACACACACACACACACACACACACACATACATGCACACACACACACACACACACGCACACACACACACACACACGCACACACACACACTCACACACACACTCACACACACTCACACACACACACTCACACACTCACACACACACACACACACACACACACACACACACACGGTTCCTAGTTCAAACATGTTATGCTCTCATTCCATGCTCACCCTCTGCCCTTGCCTCCTCTCCTCTGGCAGACACAAAGCCATGGAAGTTTAGTGATCAGGGGGAAGACAGAGCCAGAAGGCAGGACACGACACAGACTGAGAGGCGGTCGGCTGCCAGGACTCACTTCCTATCAGGTTCAAGCTCTGCCCTCTTTCCTCCCTCCCTCCCTCCTGCAGTTCCTCCTTCTCACCCACAAGCTGGCATTGCCATCCATAGCTTTAGCCTGTTAGCATATTCTTATGTAGGTGTCCTGGGCCTTTGATGACTTTTTCCCTGATTACAAAAGCAACACATGTTCATAGTTACACAAAAGCCAAACATTGCAGAAGTGTGTGTCATTTGAAAACATGTCACTCCGCCCTGCAAAAGGCTCCACAGACCTTCCCTTGAATCCAGTGTAAAAGGCAAAATCCTTAACTGGCCCACTGACCTACTGACCCCTGACCTCTTCCACCCTCCTTTCTCTATGTGCTGCTGTGTCCCTGTGCTCCAGGCCCTTGTCACTAGCTAGTCCCCTCTTGGGAGCTCTCCTGGATATCTGCATGGCTTCTTTCTTAGTCAGCCTAGGTGACCTCAACTACAGGCATTTTCTCAGTATCCTGGAAAGTTTGCTTTCTGCCGAGGGCTGTTGGCCTGGCCTAGCCTGGCCTAGCCTGGTCTGTCCTGTCCTGGTCTGACCTGGTCTGACCTGGTCTGACCTGGCCTGGCCTGGCCTAGTCTGGCCTGGCCTGGCCTGACCTAGCCTGGTCTGTCCTGGCCTGGCCTGGCCTAGCCTGCGGTCAGCTTCTTCCTGTGTCTCCAGTGCGTCTTTTCCTAACTGTGCTCTTTGGGGTGAGAGGGTAAAAGACTGCTATAGGGTTGTCTTTCTTTTCTTTTTGAAAAATTTTTAAATGTTTATTTTATGACATGGATATTTTGTCTGCACATCACACATGTGACTGCCAGAAGAGGGTTTTAAAACCCCTGGAGCTGGAGTACTAGGTAGTTGTGAGCCATCACATGGGTGCTGGAAATTGAACCTTGGTCCTCTGCAAGAACAGCAAGTGTTTCTAACCCCAAACCGTCTTTCTAGCCCTGTGGTTTTTCTTTTAAGTACTAATTCCTACGGGCCAAAGACTTCCTCTTTCCTTATCACCATATTTAGCCCTAAGTACTTCTTAAGAGGCCCCACCTTTCAATAGAGCAAGGATGGGAGTTAGACTTCAAAACATCCATCCTTGTCAGCTCCCTTGGAGTTGTTTAAAGATCCTCTCATCAAGCTGGCCTGGTGGCACAGCCCTCTGTCCTAGTGCTCAGGAGAAGGGTGGGGTGGGGTGGGAGGAGGAGGAGGAGGAGGAGGAGGAGGAGGAGGAGGAGGAGGAGGAGGAAGAGGAGGAAAAGGAGGAGGAAGAGGAGGAGGAGGAGGCGGTGGAGGCGGCTCAGGCCATCCTTTGCTATAGCTTTGCTATAGCTTAGCCTGGTCTCCATAAGATTCTGCCTCGAATAAGAAAGCATGTTCTCAAAGAAACTTTCTTTTCTCTGATCCACTGACATTTCTCACAATACTCTGGGCTAATTAGGGTCCTTGGAATCTCCTGGAAACCCTGGAATCTTCTGGAAACTAGACTTGGTCTTTTTTTGCATGGACGTACCCTTCATGATTGCTGTTAGAAGGCCTCACTTTGCAAAGTTATCTCTTTGCAGAAGTTAACCTACACCCGTGGCCCAGGACAGCAACGGACATGTATTACAACACAAATTTGTAAACTTTCTTAAAACACGTAGGGATTTGTTTTCTAAGTGGATTTTGTGGCTCTAGAATATGACTTCTGTAAATGACAACGTTATGCTACAATGTCATACAAAACAAACATACATGTGCTCTCAAAACTCATGGGCCAAATTGCCCACTCCTTTGACACATGCAACCACATGCATACAGGCATGCACACGTGTGAATAAATAGGTATAAGAAGTGTCAAATAAAACAAAATTGTAACCTCTTTCTTACTTTCCTATGTATTTGTATCCTTGGCTAAGAAACTGTATACTCCATGCAAGAAGAGATATCTGTTTTTGTATTCAGTGATTTTTCTCCATTGTTTATAAAGGAAAGTGGCTTATGAATATGCTAAATGACTGAATGCATTAATATTAATTTGAAAATATTTTTTCAGAACACTTTACTGTGAGTCACCTTGTAACTTTGGGAATGCGATTACTGTTAAAAATGAGACCCACAGAAGGTCTCGTTTTATTTCAGGACAACTTCACACAAATGGCTGGAAAAATATCATTCCCTGGCTGTTGGGAACGGGTAAGCAAGGGCTCTCTCTATAGGGCTTGTGATAGCCAATACACTAGCTGTAGCTCAGTTAGTAGAGCACTTGCCTAGCAATGCACAAAGCCCTGGGCGATGCCTAGCACCACATTAACCAGGTACTATAGCTGTGATCCCAGAACTCAGTGATGGAGGCAAGAGAGAATCAGAAGTTCAAGGTCGTCCTTGGCTACATAAAGAGCTTAAGGCAAACCTGAGCTACAGGAGACACTACCTCAAAAGAAGTAAGCTGACTTTCCTGCCCAGACATCCCATCAGCCACGGTGAAGGCCCTAGGCCACTTGCCTTGCTGTGCCCTGGCAGCTCTATAAACCATGAAGCTCACCAACAACTTTATTTCCTCTGGTATTTCCCGGTGGAAGCACAAGCGTGAAGGTCTTCTAGATCTGGAGCCAAAAGACGCTGTAAAGGGCGAAGGTGTTGAGCCTTTAAGGACCTTCTGCCTGGCTGGCACTGCACTCTTTGTATAAAGATGGCGTTTTAAAGCCACCTGTCTGCTGAGGTCAGAGGACAATCTCAGCTGGGCTTTGCACAGCACCTCCCTCTCCAAAGGGCTTGCTTAACAAGCCACACTTAATAGTAAAGGAAAAAAATTCCAGGCACAAGAAAGCACTCAAATGAGTAACATTCAAAACACGCTCTGTATTGCAGAGCAGAGAGGAGGGTCTGTGCTGCTTAAGAAAAGGCCTTTTGCCTGGCATGGTGGCGCATGCCTTTAATCCCAGCTAATTTTAAAATGAAAGCTCTTTGAGATAAACTGCACAGTACTGATAGGTCTTTTAAAAGTTTTTTTCTTTCTTTCTGTTTAAATTTAAATTTTTAGTATTTGGTGTGTGTGTGTTTAATCAGATGTTGACACTGGGTATGTTCCTCAGTTGTTCCCACCTTATATTTGTAAGCAAGTCTCTTTCTGAACCAATTCAGCCAGACTTAATGGCCAGCAAGCCCTAGTGATCTGTGTCCACATCCTCTGCTGGGTTACAGCTTGTACTGCACGCCTGGCTTTTTACCTGGGTACTGGAATGGGAAGCTAGTTCTCACGCCTTGCGGCAAGCACTTGTATTGACTGGGGCATCTTCCCAGACTTTATTTCTAGATTCTAAATATGAGGTTTTGTCCTTAATTACTATGCCTTTTGTTATCTTTTGGAAGGTTGCGTCATTGGCGGAAAGTGCCTCTGCCTAAGGAGCCATCTCACTGGCCAGAGTCTGATGCACTTCTGTTTTTTCTGAGGTGGATATTCTTTCTTTATAACTTTATCTGTTATTTTCATTGGGGTTCTGGCAGCATGTGCCACAGCGCCTCTGTAGAGGTCGGGTGACAAACTCCTCGGGGTTGGTTCTCCCATTTTCGCAGCCCGACACTGATACTTGTTCTCTCAGCCTGGACTAGCATTCTTAATTAGATGTTATTAACAGTTTCCCCTTCTTAGCGGCTAGGGATTCGCAATGCAGTCTAAACCGCACAACAAGAAGAGATGAGTTTCAGTGTTGACTGCTGCACAGTCTCTACACGGTGAAGCACGGAGCTCTCTAAGCCATGCTGGGGAGCCTCAAATTACCTCACAGCGTCATTTCCGCTTACCTTACAGTGTCATTTCTGCTTACCTCACAGCGTCATTTCCGCTTACCTCACAGTGTCATTTCTGCTTACCTCACAGCGTCATTTCCGCTTACCTCACAGCGTCATTTCCGCTTACCTCACAGCGTCATTTCCGCTTACCTCACAGCGTCATTTCCGCTTACCTCACAGTATCATTTCTGCTTACCTCACAGCCTCATCAGGTGATGCTCTATCTCATTTACTGTTCTGTTTTATGTTATGTTGTGGCTATTTTTATTTTTATTTATGTGTGAGCACCCACACAGGCCATCAGATTTCCTGGAACTGAAGTTACAGGTAGTTGTGAACTGCCCAATATAGGTTCTGGGAACCAAATTCAGGTTCTCTGGAAGAGAAGTGAGAGCCCTTCACTGCTAAGCCATCTCCAGCTTCCTGTGGCGGTTATTTTGGAGGCAAGGGTTCATTGTGCAGCCTGAGCTGCTTCAGCGTGGGTGTGTAGTAGCACAGGCTGGCCAGGAACTTATAATCCTGCCCTTTGCCCCTCAAGTGTAAGGATGACAGGCATGTACCATGGTGCTTGGTGTGGGTAACAGGCATGTTCCATGGTGGTTGGTGCTGCCGGCTCGTGTATTACCATCAGAGCATCAGAAGCCTGCTTTCTTCCTCTTCTTTCTTCTTTCAGTTTACCTGAAGTACACCAACTGGTTTGTACCAAAGCACCTATATGATTAATCATTTTCCTGCCTGGTAACTTGATTAGAAAAAGCAAACTTAGAAAGAAACATAAACAATTCATTTTAGGCTAGGGATATAGCTCAATTGTACGGTACACTATTTGTCTAGTATGCACAGGCCTTGGGTCCAGTCCCCAGCACCACATGAGGCAGGCATCCTGATGGTGGGTACTAGTCAGCCCAGCAAGGGCTATTTTTTTTTTAATTTTAATTAAAAGGACAAAAAAATGACCCAGCTGTGGTGGCACATGCCTTTAATATCAGCACTTGAGAAATAAAGGTAAGAGGATTTCTGTGAATTTCAGGCGAGCCTGGTCTACATACTGAGCCCCTGGACAGCCTACATACTGAGCCCCTGGACAG
>JADRCD010237072.1:0-12614 GCA_019843815.1 Montemys delectorum
CCCGAGGTGGTCTGGAGCCTCTGATACCAGCAGAAAATTACAGGACACGAGATGAGGGTATTACAGAGGGGAAGGGAGGGAATAGGAGATTTCCATGGCTAATCCTGTTAGCGAGACAATTTCTTATCAAACTCATTATGCCTTGGAAAGGAGGGGAGAGGGTAGGAGAGAGTGGGCCAGAGCGCGGCAGCTGGGGGAAGGGGAGGAGCCACCATGGCTGCGAGGTGAGCAGGCGACTGACTGGCAGCTGTCTGATCCTAGCTAGGCGTCTCTTCAGCTTGTAGTGAGGTCTAGGGTCAAAAATTTCTCTAGGAGCCAGCTCCCTCCTCAGCAATTGTCAGCCAGAGAAGCAGCTGTTCCTGCCCAGGTCACAGATGTCTGGAGTGAAGCCCCCAGCCTCTATCTTCCTTTTTAGTCCCAGATCACATTGTGTCTATCTATAACGGATCACAAGGATGGCATCTAATCTACACAAAGGCTAAAAAACCAAAGGTTCATGTGTCTATAAAAGGCAGAGAAAGAGGAGTGAGGGTGTTTAGTCTGGCTTCTTCTTCTCCCTCTTTTATTCAGTCTGGACCACGGGAAGGTTTGTCCCCCTGACAAGTTAGGGTGAGCCTCTCTTCCGGGCTTGCCTCCCTCCTGAGATGGGGTAGGTGGGGCTTACGCCTAGGAAGTCAAACCCCTTCCTGGCACCCATTAGCTGAGCACTTTTGGGCAAATTACTTAACATTTTTGGGCAAGTATTTCCTCGGCTTGAGTGTAGAGAGGAATTACATCGTGCCCTGTGTTCTCCACAGTTTCCCTAGGAAGACGGAAGGGGGGCGGGTTCGCAGAAGGGCTGCCATCTGGGAAACGTCCACACCAAGGGAAGGGACTGTCTTACTTTGAAGTTGAGACAACAGGTTCAGCTAGGCTGTCTCCCTGGCTGTAACAAGGCTGGACATGGTGGCTCAGGCCTCGAGTCTTTAGTTTCAGTTCTGTTTTTTTTTTTCCTGCTTGCATGGAGTCACCCCATCACCCTGATTCTGACTAACCAATCACAAGGAAGGGATGCAAACCTGAGTGCTTGCTTATTAAAGGCTACAAAATGCTTAGCGATGCCCCAGGTTGGCCTGGAGGGACAAGTCCTTATGGAAGATGTCTCTGCCCTGCATCTAGTCTTCCTTCGTATGAATTTGCTTGGGTGGCTAAGTGTCCATCATGCCTCTTCTGAGCTCATGAGGGTTGGGGTAGGAAAGGGCTTCCTTTCATTTTCCAAACAAAAAGGAGAGGCACCGGGGACAGATCAAGGATGTAAGCCGAAGAAAGGAAATGATAGATGTCTTAGAAGAAAACAGGGGCAAGCTTTGTGACTCTGGATTTGCCAGTGGCTTCTTGGCCATGACACCAAGAAAAAACAAGTGGATGAAATGGTCTCCCTTGCAAATGAAATGCTCTACCACCAAAGAACATAGACAAAAAAAAGTGTAAAGGACCCCACAGAATGTGGGGTGCAAGTCAGACTTCAGATCAAGGGCTAATATCCAGACTAGATGAAGGGTATTTACAAAGCAAACACAAAACCCATCAAGAAATGGTTAGAAGACTGGATTAGGCATTTCCCCAAGAAGAAATGTAGGTAGCCGAGAAGCAAATGAGCAGAGATCTTTGACACGAGAGAAATAAAAACCAAACTGCAGAGAGCTTCTGCCATGTACCTGTTAGGGTCACCGCTCCTAACCCAAATCAACTCCGAGGCTGGAAGACACCAAGTGTTAGCGAGGACATGGAGACAGTAGAACCTTTGTGCAACAAGGTTGTGAATGTGAAGAATTAGAACCACAGTTCACCATAGAAGCTTGGCTTCTGGCTATGTACCCCCTGAGGACTGGAGGCAGGGTGACACAGAGGTATTTGTACACCTATGTTCACAGCCACAGTAAACACCAAGGGTCAAAGGTGAAAGCAATCCAAGTGTCCACGGATGAACAGATCACCAGTGTGTTTACATATGACCTCAACAGAATACTATACAGCCTTAACTGGAAGGGGCTGGCTGGCTGGTTCAGTGGTTAAACACTTGCACACAAGTATGAGAACTGAAGTTTCGGTCCCCAGGACCCATGCAAATGCCACGTGGGTGTGTTGGTCTGCTTTTAATTTTAGCCTCAGAAGGTGAAGTCAGGGGATCCCCAAACTCTGGGTTTGTTTGATAGATCTTGTCTTGTTAAATAAAGTGGAAGAGCTATTGAAGATGATTCCCAATATCGATCTTGGAACTCTACATGAGTTCATACTCACTCGCATGTCCCACCTACACACATGACATGTGTGCCCACAACCATGCAAAAGGATGTATAAACTCACATGTATGGCGCACACACATACATGAACCAAGAAAGTTAAAAAAAAAAAAAAAAAAAGGAAGGAAATTCTGACACGTGCTACAATACAGGTAAACTTTGAGAACAGTATCCCAGGGGATATAAGCTATACACAAGGGACAAATATTGTTCACACAGGAAGTAGGATGATGGACAGGGACAGTGGGGAAAGAAAAGAGGGGACCACATTTCCATTTGGGTACCATGGTCTGATTCTGGAAAGTCTCCTGAAAGCCCACGGTTGCCAGCTGTGGTGCTAACAGGAAGTGATGTGGGAACTCTGTGAGAGACCAGTAGGCCATTTGAGAAACTCTGAGTATTGGAATCCTCTCTTCCTGTGCCTTTTGTTTCCTGGTTGACATGAAGCGAGCAGGTTGTTCATCCCACCTTGCCCCCACGACACACTGCCTCTCTGATATCTCAAAGGTAAGGGTGTGTGTCATAGTGGGCTGAGACCTTCGAAACCATCAGCAAAACAAACTTTCTGCCCATGAGTTGTTCACCTCAGGTGTTTTGTCAGGGTGATGGAAAACTGACTCATTTGGTAGGTTGATGAAAACCTGTTAGAAACTGAGGCAAATTAGATTCTCTAATTTGGCTGAGCCACTTGGATGGCTTTGGTGACGGGCATCCAAGTGCGATACTGCAGCATCGAAACAAGAGCTCATTGCCTTTGGTCTATTTTATTTCAACCTTCTGCAGTAGTGATGCCTACAGCCTCAGAGAATGTCATGTTTTGTGTGTACCTGCCCATCCTGGGCCCTGAGAACAGCCCCTCTTTCTTCTGCCTTCCTTATTGGGGTAATCTTCTGCATTCAGACTGGACTTGCTAGGGTTGCTTACTGTGTAGTCTGGGCTCTCCTCACATGTATACCCATTTTTCTTATAGCATTGATCACTTTTTTTTTTTCAAGGTTGGCTATTTTCACTCTATCCCTCAAGCTAGTGAGCATCTTCAATATCAGGATCTTCCTCATACTGGACCCTGGTGCCTATGTGAATGCCATGCCCTTGATGGGAGCTCAGTACTTACTTACTATGTAGAACCTTAGTGGCCTTCAGGGCTTCACACTGTAAGGATATGAACAGACAGAGACCTACAAACAGGATGCTTAGAGGCTAGATGAAAACACTAGACATTTTCTTTTCCAGGTTCATGGTCAGTATTTAATCATTACCGGGTTTTGTCACCAAGCAGGGGGCCCAGAAGGAAGTGCACAAGCTGGTTATGAAAATCTGTAGATCTATGAACACACCATTGATGAGATCTTGGTGAACATTAGATCTGGGTGAGGGACAAGGCCTGGTGATCTAATCAAGCCATCTATGTGCCCATGTGTCTGAAAAGAGACAGGTTCAGCTCCACCTTGGCCTTCCATGTGAGGGCCCAGGGCCTCCAAGAGTCTGGTAGGATGGCAATGCACAGGGGAAGGGTTGGCACACCTTTAGAGTTACCTGCCTAGAGACTGGCAGGCCCCATGCCCACCTCTTCCGTTCCGGGGAAAGAGGTACTAGTAATGATATGGTATGGTGGTACTTTTCCAGGAATAGGAGAACAAGGCCCCTTTCTGGTGATGACACAGGAGAGTGTCAGTATCTGCAGGACCAGACAGGGTAGAAGTTAGACGACTTTTGGATGGGGGAAATATTTCCAACAGGATGAGAGCTTTGGGTGGTCTTTCTGTGAAAGTAGGAGCCAAGTCGGAGCCCAAGGGAAGCTTTGTGGGGACTTGCAGGAGTCAGGAGCTGACACTGAATTGGGCAGAAGACACTTGGACTGACAGATTGTTGGAGCTAACCTTCTGGGACGAGGAGCCCAGGTTGCTCCCCTAGAATAGCAAGGGCCTTGGTGCCCTTATTGTTTATAAGAGACTATTCCACTCTGCTCTCTTCCTGCTCTCAGTACCCCAGCAGAGCTTGGGGGCTTCTCAGCTCCATTTCTTTTCTCCCACCCCTGGAGGTGCCTGAAGGGGTAAAGTCAGCGGGGGGGGGGGGGGGGGAGAGGGAGGGGCTGGGGAGGGAGCCAGGCTGTAGCTCCTCAGGATCCCCTGCCTGCTTCACTCAGGCCCCAGACCCTCTTCTTGTCTTTTATGTGAACAGGAATCCAGGCAGCAGCCCCAGGCTGTAACAAAGCATTCCGTGGAGTGCAATTTATGCCATCTGCCTCCATCTTAAGCATCCCTGACTTTGGGCGGACAGAAGAAAGGGCAGAGGCTCAGCCAGAGAAGGGGCTGCTGGGATGAGTTTGGGCTGTGAAGTACCCTGGAGTGGCAGAAGTCTGAGGTCTGAGATCAGGAGAGGATGAGAAAGAGGAAAGGTCATGCAGGGAGAGGGATGGAATAGAGAGAAAGCCGAGAAGGTGTTAGTGGCTAAAATGGGTTATAGCTTTAGGGTGGGGTTCCTCAGGGGTAATTTCAGCCTTACGGGGCATTAACAAAGTCTGGAGACATTTTTGTCATGACAAGATTAGGGCTACTTGCCACTGTCATCTAGTGGCATAGTAGAGGTCAGGGATGTGTTTTACAGCTGTGGGACAGGTCCAGCAAAGGAGAGGTCTGAGGCCCAGATGTCAATGGTGCTAGTGGGTCAGAGAAATGTGGGCAAGAGCAGGAAAGAAGAACTTGGGCACCCAATCCAGCCAGTGTCACATTGGCATACTCTAGGGACTATGCGTGTCCTGAGCTGAAATCTCACTGTGAGAGACATTCAACACAGCTGAAGTGAAGGAGTGCTAGGAAGCCCAGGTGTGAGGGTTGGTGGACATGAATTAGGTTAGAGGAAATAGGGGGCCTGGAGAATGGTGGTCCTGGAGCTGGGAGCTTGGCTGGGAGAGGCTGATGTGAAAAAGTCGGCTTCATCCCTGGGAGGGTGCAGGCTCTGCCGAGAGCTTCTTGGGTGGCATGATGGCTAATTTTCCAGTGTCAACTGGACTGGATTTAGAGTCACCTACAAGGCATATTTTTGGACTTGCCTTTAAGGGAATTTCCAGAGAGGTTTAACTGAGGAAGGAAGATGAACCGTGAAGTAGATGACCCCGTCTCATGGGCTGGGAGTCCATACAAGAGGCAGAGCTCCCATTTCTCCATTTCTGGGTCCTTCTAAATGTGAGCAAGAGGCCTCACACTCTTGCTACTACAGCTGGGGCCACTCCCACTTCCATGTCCTCCTCCACCATGACCGACCATATCTCTGCCAACCATGAGCTAAAGCAAGCTTTTCTCGAGTAAGGGGCTTCTCATCCAGTGTTTAGTCACTGCAATGAGAAAAGTAACAAACAGAGGTAGGCATGCCAGCTTAGGAGACCTCTTGTGTTGGAAGGGTGAAGGGGTGATCCTGACAAGGGAGAGACTGAAGAACTCAAGGGCTGGAAATGTTGGTACTTTAGTGACAATGATGACGGAATATACTAGTACATCTAAATGCAGACACCATCTGATGGGCATTGCTGTGGTTTGAATGTCCCCTCCAAACAACTCATGCTGACTCTCAGTCACCACCATTACACTATTATGAAGTGGAACCTTTAAGGTCTAACTAGGCATAATTCATAAGCCAGAGTCTGCTATGTTGGAAGTAGTTGAGGTTCAGCCCCCCCCCATCATGTGATGTTTTCCATCATATTATAATAAACAAGAAGGACCTGGCTAGATGAGCCCCCTTCACCTTGGCCTTCAGCCTTTCCAGTCTTCATAACTAGGAGCCATTCTCTCTCTCTCTCTCTCTCTCTCTCTCTCTCTCTCTCTCTCTCTCTTTGAGACAGGGTTCTCTGTGTAGCCCTAGCTGTCCTGGAACTTACTCTGTAGACCAGGCTGGCCTTGAACTCAGAAGTCCGCCTGCCTCTGCCTCCCAAGTGCTGGCATTAAAGGTGTGTGCCACCACTGCCCAGCTGATCCTAGCATTTTTTTCATGGAGTATTTGCATTTAACCAGCAGCACTATTGCCACTAGGGTTCCTCTCTAAGCGTCACATGCCCATAGTTTTGAATTAGTTCTTTCAAATCCATCTTTTCAGTTGTTTTGCCTCCTGTACACTAACAGATGGCTAAATGTCAGTAATCTATTTTACACTTGAGACTGGGGACAACTAGCTCATTTGTGGATGGGATGGTTTAAGAGAGAAAGGCCCCCATAGGCTCCTACCTATACTTGAATACTTTGTTTCCAGTTGGTGGAACTGTTTGGGAAGGATTAGGAGGTGTGGCCTCGTTGGAGGAGGTGTGTCACTGAGGTTAGGCTTTGAGGCTTCAAGCTGTGAGCCCTCAGTCACTTGACATTAGCTACCTTCACTTGGCTTTCATGGACTCACCCTCTGAAACCATAAGCCCTTATAAACTCTTCTGTAAGTGGCCTTGGTCTAATGATAGCAATAGAAAAATAACTAAGACAATGGAAAAGCCAAAATCAGAACCCAGGCTTTTGATGCCCAGCAAGGCTTTTGTGTCTTTTAGGACTAGAACAGGCCCTTTCCCGATCTTCAAAGGGGATCTGGAATCTAGCTCCTGACTATTTACATGAGTGTCTGGGTGAGGCCCCTAGGGCCTATAGAATTGGCCCAAGATCCTGTCCTGGACATCTACACTTTAGGTGACAGCTTTGATCTGTGTACCCACATTCCCCCACTACCCACCTTCTCCAAGGCTTTTACTCATTATTGCAGAAATCCATCTCTACTGTAATCACAACGCAGTAGCAGAACATGCATTAAAAAGCCCTTTCTTTCTTGGCTGGGTTTATGAAGATTGGGCTCCAGGCTACCCAGAGGGATCCTAGGGTTGGAGAACAGATACCAGAGCCCTAGGCAGAGTCAGCATCAGGTGGAGAGCAAGATAACTTGGGCTACAGGAGTAAAACCCTCCTCAAATTATGGACAACCAAGGCTCACTGGTGAGCTCTGAGTAAGAACTCCGCAGGCCAGTCCTGAGAGGAACTTTATACCCAGAAAGACTGGCTAGTCACTGCCCTTCTCTCACGATGGCAGGGGACAGTGGTGCTTGGGTCTGCTCCCTCATGCATCTTTTGGTCCTTCCTTGGTGAGAAGTGAAGCTGTAGCCCAGGAAACCTGCGTGGACCCATGTGTGGGGAAACCTGGAGCCCGACCAATTCCTGCCCCCTAGGTTTTGGCTCCTTTGTGCAAAACAGTGCACTGTGCTAGGTGACTTTAAACCTTGCCTGGTTTCCAGGCTGATTTTACCTTTCTTCTGTCACTCCATGCAGTAGTAGCTGTGTTGCTGTGGTGATGTTTAGAACCTGCCAGTCACCCAGACAGGCTTTCCCAAACAAAGCCTTGGCCCAGTTCCCCAGCATGTTTCCTGCCTGTCCTCTTCCCCTGCCTGATTTTAGCCTCCCAGAGCTTCTCTCAGTACCTGGTTCTCCTTCCTTTGGGCCTTTGTAGGTTCCCATGCTCCCTCCATCCGTGGCTAATATTGTGTATCTTTTCAAATTTAATTTCTACCAAAAACAAACCAAACCAAACCAACCAACCAAACAAACCCAAAAAAACAAAACCCTTGTGAGCACTCAGAATGGGGAACCGTTCTGATTGTTCCAGGACTTGTATAATCTTCCTCTGTAACCATCACTTATTACACATTTCCCTTTGAGGACGGGGCCATGTTTATCCTGACCCACTGTGCCCTCAGTGCCTCCCATGACATTGGACACAGTCCTTGGATAGATGTGACATGGTTGCAGTGACCTCCTGGACATGGAAGGCCAGGGGGAAAGTGGTGCAGGATGGGTTTGAGGTGGGGGAAGGGAAGGGGCACAATAGCCTCATGGCCTCTCCTGGGGAGAGAGTGCAGAGAGAGAATGGGTTTCATAGGCTACTGATGACAAGGGCCCCTTCAGTGTAGTTTTGGCTCAGGGTGGTTGCAGGCTGTCTGGTGTTCTGGGTCTGACAGCATCCAAACCAGGACATGGTAGTAGGCGTCTAAAATTCTGTCTAGACTGGAACCAGAAGAGCTAAGCCCAGCAATGCATGCACTGTAGGTTCAAAGGAAGCCACTCGAACCCTCCCTTTACCTTTTTCTAAGAATAGGCTGTCCTCTGAACATACTTCAGCCATCCCTTTCCCCTCTGCCTTGACTCCAAGACTCCTCACCAGACAGCACAGACCAACCCCCATGCAAATGCCATCCCTTCTGTGTGCCCTCCCATACCCCCTTGAAATCATTCCTGGCTCTGCACTCTAGCATGTGGCATGTGACTTCATCAGATGTCAGTCACACTGAAATGCTGACATGTGGGTGTCCTTGGCAGAAGGGCAAGTCTGTTGATGCCCAAGGTTTGAGGATTACAAATTCCTAGAAAGCTATGGACCTCCCAGACCTGAGACCAACCGTCATTTGTTCTTAGCCAGTGTCTCAGAGCAGGTGCCTTTGGTGGGCAGATGGACAGGTGGCTGGAAGATGGGTGGATAAAGGCAGGGTTCAGTTCTCTCCTTCTAGAGCTGGGATAACTACATCCATGTCACACGGAGATCGTAAGGCTTGAAGATGTGATGTAAACTGGAATATTAAAAAAATTATTATTTTTACTCTGGATCTGTGTTACTGCCCTTGCGATACCCCTCCTAACACTGCCTGCTGAGACGCACCAAATGTCACACGCCATCATCCAAATCTTTGGTCATTTGCTGATGGTGTGTCATTTACTGTGTGGCTAGCTCTGGGACAGGCTGTCACTTTATTTTCTTTTAGACATTTCTTTGCACATAGGAGGAACATTCTAAGACTCAGGAAGGGAGAGAAGGTAAAAAAAAAAAAAAGAGAGAGTGGAGCATCCCAAACAACTAACAAAAAAATGGATGGACTGGATGATACAATACAGCGTGGTTCTGAACAGTCTAGCTTGGCTTCCATCTCCCAGGCTCCAGGGTTGGTCGACTGGAATTCCCTGAGCACAGGGGAAAAGCTAGGCAGCTCTGAGAAGGAGGAGTCATGGGGCAGTTGCATTAAACACTTAAAAGCTGATCTACCTGGCAGCTTACACATCCTTGTGGGATTTGCGTGAAGCTCTGGGTCAGAGGGAACTCACATCCACTTGGAGTATGTTTGCCTGTGGCTTGTCCTTCACTCGTTGGCTGCATTTGTGCTTGGTTTGTGACACTGCATAAAGCCTTTCATGTTTGGAAATGTGGTAGGAGCAGGGTAGTAAAATGGGGGAAGAAGAAGAGACCTAGTACGATGAGGAGAGGTCATTACAGAAGTGGGAAATGGAAGGAATGTGATCAGTGTAGCCCTGCTTTCTCCACTGAAGCCTCCTGGGTAGGATGAACCACCCTGAGGGCAGATAGGAAATGATACAATGTTGAAAGGGCAGATAGGAAATGATACTATGTTGAAAGGGTTGCTCCACCCTCAGCCTGGGCAAACCAAGCGAGCTCAGAGGCTGAGTGAGGTGCTTGCTCCCCAGAAGCTCTGTGGATGCTTGGCTCACCGTGATCTAAATGATACTCACAGAATTCTGGAAGAAAGTCAAAGATGGCTTTCCAGGTTCAAGGCTTATTAGAAGCAGTTCTACATCAAACTGACTGAAGGCTGCCAATGCCTATGGTGGTTTACTTGGAGCACCCAGCGAACAGCGACTGTGCAGGAGGGAGCATGGCAGTGTTATATGCTTCAGTAGATTTTCCAGGATCACTAAATAGATCTACCTTTTAAATAGGAAAAATACCCATGAAACATCATCGGCAAGAAGCCAAAGAGCAGGCCCGACTTTAAAACTTTAACCAAATGGCTTGTACTTCTGTTCTCTCTAAGTGTTTTTGGGGATGACCCTGAAGCCTGTCCTGGGGACTTGGACTGATGGGTAAATTGCCATCTTGTAGCTTCCTGGGTAGAACCAGAGTGAGTGTGAGCTGTCTCTCTGCCTGTACAGAAGCCCTTTGTTCTCAGGGCTATTTTCTCTGTGTAGCTATTTTCTCCTAATTGAAACATTCCCTCCAGGAGGAAGAAGGCTGGCTCAGAAGACTAAAGCTCTGAAGGTCCCTCTCCAAGGCTACCTAAGCAGTCATCAATTGCTGGGGAGAGGAGACTCTTTGGTGGAGGTGCCTGCAAGTTGCTCAGGGAGCTCCAGGGATGCATCTTTCAACTCATCACACTGGATCCGGCAGGCTTGCCGGGATGCAGCTGCCTTTAAACCACTCATGCTAATACATGAAATTCATTCATCTCACAGGCTCGCTAAGGTAGATGGGGTGGGATTATCTCCCCTTCTGGTCTGCCATCATGCTCTATCTGGAGTGAAAGATATTTATGCAAGACTCCTCAGCAAAGGTCACTGGCATGATCATTAGCCAAACAGGACTGATAAAACTTAAGATGAGTTGAGGAGGTGCGTGGTCCCTGCAGTGGGTGGGCAGTCATTCCCTTAGAGTTTGATGCAAGCATTTGCCTCCTCAAGGACAGTACCCTGAGGATGGAGGAGGCTGTTTGCTCTGCTACAACTCTTTGCAGAGCCAGGTATGGTTGATGGACAAGCAGTGGCTGCTGCATCAGCTCAGCCGCCATCAGATCTGAGGGGAAGGCTCCAGTGGTGGATGCAGTAGGTGCCAGAGTGGTCCGTTTCTCCTTATCACCAAGTCAGGCCAAAGAGTGTGAGCTGGGCCTAAGAAGCCTGTGAGGGGCTGAGCCATGGGCAGCAGCTGCATAGCATCATCCCTGGGTGAGGCGTCCAGATGGCTTGTGGATAAGAACTATGGATTACAGAGGGCTAATTGAAGTAGTGTCCTCCACCCCACCATTGTACCCGAAATTACACTTCTGATGAAACAATTGGTATAAGTCATGTGATCTTTTCACGCTGCACTGAGCTTTGGTAGTTTTGCTTTATATTCCTCTGGCTGTTGAATCAAGTGTCCCAGGATACTTGATTGGGGTGAGTGGTAGTGGGCCTTCAGTGATCCTGCCCACCATCTATAAAAAGGCTTCCTTATGTAATGCTAACCCTTGAGTGTTCTGAGGATTTGGAAAGACAGTTAAAGCTGTTAAACACAGAAGGCATCCTGCCTGGGTAGGAAGAGGCATTCCTATGAAGCCTTCCTATGAGGCCTTCCTATGAGGCCTAAGGTTAGCGAACAAGTAAGTGCTGGAAGTCTTTCCAGGGATGGTGATATTTGAAAACTGGCCAGGAGTGTTGTGTTATTGCTCACATTCCTCCTTCCTGCAGGAAAAAGTGAAACTACATTTTACAACCTGTCCTGCAGCCAGGAGGGGCCAAGTAGCTGAGTGATGCCTTTACTCAAAGAACTCAGGAGAATAAAGAAACTTGCAAGGAACTGATCGTACTGCGAGTGAGAGCACTCAGGTGGAATCAAGTCATGGAGAAGTGAAGATCTTTACCATAGCAGATGCCCCCTTCTAGTCTGGTCTAGCCCTGAAGGTCAGGGAGATACTTCCCAGGCTCAGGGAGCAGGAGAGAGCCTTCTGGAAGAAGGAACAGGATGTGGGCTTGCAATCCATCCACACTTTATAGAGGGTCAGTGCGAGAGGAGCCAGGCAACAGCTGGGGCTGGCTCACAGTCCTTGAATGCTGTTCTGGATGATGGGCTAGTTGTCGATATATGCCCAGGACTGACACATCAGCTCTCTGTGTTTAAATGATTATTCTAGAGCATTTCTCAAGACCTCCCCCAAGGAATTACAGTCTTAAGGTGCCCCCAGAGCACACAGTGAGTTCTTTGCTCCCAGACACTTAATAGGTGGGATAACACACTCATCCTCCCGCCCCTTTCTTTCCACATCTAGCCCAAAGGCTTGTTTTCTGTCTTCCCTGTACCAGAGTACAAGATTTCCAAGAATACTAAGCTCCCCTGTTGCTATGCTTTTTGCACAGTGTCTGTCCCATCTGTAACTTAGGCTGGAATGTAGTGTCCTTTATAAGATATTAAAGGCAGGACCAGGTGGGACCTTTAAGAGGGGTTAGGGCTCTGCTTTCATGAATTGATTAATCTTGCCATGCAGCTGGGGGAGTGATGGGTTTTGCTGAGAGTGTCTGCTCCCCCAAAGCTAGCTTAGTTTGATTTTTTTTTTTTTTTTTTTGCCTTGCACCACCTTGGGACTCTGCCAGAAAGGCCAGCATTAGATGGCCAGGGCTGTGAGAACAAACAGACCAGTTTCTTATTTACCAGTCCTATGATACTATGTTCCTAGCGACAGAAAACGAAGACATCTAGTCTCAGCTGGATGAGCACCCAGCGACAAGTTAATTGGTACTCAGTAAATTTTTTTTTTTTTTTTTTTTTTTTTTTTTT
>JADRCD010237072.1:26928-29428 GCA_019843815.1 Montemys delectorum
ACACACACACACACACACACACACACACACACACACACACACACACAGGCATGCACACCTTAAGTTACAAAACATTCGGATGACCTCATCTGCAGCAATAATATTCTCGAAACTAAGAGATAATAAAGGATTAGAATATAAGCATGCATACATATTTAATGCTTGTCTACTACACACTACCCAGAATTCCCTATAATTTTGCCAGACTTGTCTGCTCCTTCTACAGTGTCCCTCTTAGGTCCTTCCTCGTCAAGGCCGTGTCCTTGGTAAGGATTAAAGAAGCTGAGGCTGGTGTATGTCTTTCTTGTTGGGACCTGCCTACAGACACTTAAGGACTGATGGTTGAGCTCTGCTGGGACCATAGAGAGGGCTGTCCCAGGATCATGGTTAGGAAGGGATTGTGAACCACAAAGACCCACAGATGCAGGCTGAGTGCTGTTAATAAGGGGATAATGTTAATTTCTTAAGTGATGGTGATAGTTATGAAGCCGCATGGGAAAGTAGAAGGATTTTTATTCACACTGAGTTATGTAGGTGTGAAATCATTAGAGGCTTTGGAATTCACTCCAGCCTCCGTGTGGCTCAGGAGCAGAGCAATTGCCTAACAGATGCAAGACTCTTGGTTTGATCTCCGGTACCACAAACATAAACTCAACCACAGTGGCAAAAAGTAGGAGGTGAGAGTGGGCAAGCCTTGGCAAGTTCTGGAGTCTGGGTGATGGTATGAAGGGCATGTGTAATGGGGCTGGTATTCTATCCCATACCATTTATCTTTGTCATAACTATTTCAAAGGATGAACCAAAAGCCCTTGGTCCGATGAGTGTAGGAGAGGGTGAATTAAGACTTGTAAGGGGGTCACAGGATGTGGGGATGGTGTGGAGTCTCTGGCTCTGGCACCTCCAGGACTCAGATGATACTTAGATTCCCCTGAATTCTCCATGCTGCTTAGTCTGTCCAGGTTTCTCTCTCAGCCACAGCTTCCAGGCCTGAACCCCTGCCTCTGTAATGAGAAGTGATGTATAATTGATGAAAGCACAATGTGATACAGTCACAGAATCCTTGTCTGCTATAAGACATCTGTTCAGCACATAGAATCCACTCAGCTACTGTCACAACGCATTTACTGTATTGTATCAGAGCCGCAGGAACGTGTGCGCACCACATGAGCTGCGATCTGTAATACCCGATGTCTTGGGATGCGGTGAGGCAGGATCCAGCGCCTCTGCCTTAGATATTTATGTGTCTGGGCTACGCTCTCTGTACCACCTTTGCTCTGCCTGTATTCCTTCAGAGTTCTCTTCATAAATTATCCTTGCGCTTTGACGGGCTTTTAACAGTCAGGAGCTAGCTTCTAACGTCCTTTCCCCAGATACTCAGGTCACAGAGGATTCAAGAGCACCCATCAGTACAGTGTAGTGCACATTCTGGAAAGAGGAGACGGAAATATAAGGAGGCCACCTTCCTTCTTTCTCTGGACCCTTCACCTCTGGGCAGTCCAAGGTCCTCACTGGGATCCACTCCACATTGAAGGCTCTGGTCAGATAATGGCAAACACTCGGTCTTTGTGCTTGGCACTAAGTGGGTTTCCTTCAAGTTCTAGGCAGAGAAGAAGATGGGGATTGGGAAAGAAGGACATCTTGAAGAAACTGTTAGCAAAGGCCACAGCTGAGGGACAGGCATAGCACTGGATCGGAATCATTTACCAGAAAGGGGAAGCAGGTGGTTGGTCCCAAAGTATCAGGACCTCAGCACACGGGACACGGGGACCTCAGGGACCTCAGGAACCTCAGGGACCTCAAGGACCTCATAGGTTAAGCTCTACACAACTCTGAGATTCTGTTTGTGTCACCCCCTGCTTCTCTTCTAAGTCCTAGTTGGTTGTCCCTCTGCTCTCTAACACAGTGTGACTCATTGGAGAAGCTGTTGGGGTCAGGCAGACTCCCAGCTGGGACAGTGCAGCCCAGCAATGTGTGCAGAGTTTTAAACATCCCACACACCTCTGTCTCTGATCTGGGGTCTCCTATTGTCCTAGAAGTCTCCCGAGGACTGCCTTTGGGATATTTCTTTCTTTAGGAAAAACTGTTACATGATTCCAAAGGACCCTGTTATTGGAGTGTATAGCTTCTCACTTCGGAAGGCAGAACAGGCTTGTTAATGGTCAATGCCATTGTATCAAGTTCATTGCTAGGCAGCATTTGATGTGTTCTGGGTGATTCGTTAAGAGCTTCACACATTCACAAGCATTCTCTTGCAACTGATCCCCTGAGGGGCCATGTTGTCACGAGCGTCAGTCTTCAGATGGAAGAGTCTGGGTACACAGATTCATACACTTCAAACTCACACAATGTGAACCCAGATACTGGAACTCCAAGACCATATTCCCAACTGCCATACTCAGCAGGCTAACCTTTGACCTTTGAAGCGTGAGCTTCAGATCGTTAGTTTGTGCCAGTCATTTTCTCTAGGCTCAAAAAGGAAGAGGGGTGGGGCTAATAAGAC
>JADRCD010237072.1:34428-43386 GCA_019843815.1 Montemys delectorum
ACATAAAGCACAGTATAAATTTTTATTATGATTGGACGGTGCTGTGGCTGGAACAGCCCTGTTCTGCATCGAGGTTTTTAGACATATTATAATTACATTCTGTAGGTTTGCAAATAATGACATAACCCAGTCACCTTACTGTGGGTATGATTTATTACAAATAACAAAATGTTATTATATGGAAATTAGTTTCCACACAACAGTGGCTAGAGGGTTGCTCTCCAGAGTGGCTTTAATCACTAGGATGGGAACCTGGGCCATTTCAGGACCTGGGATAGCGCCAGGATGATCTTTGTCACCTTGTTTGCTGGAAAGACCTCTACAAAAAGCCCAAAGGTGTATAGGGGCAGGGCAATGAGCACTCAAGACACTCAGAGCACAAGGTGGAAGGCCCTCTCCAGCCCCAGGGGAGGTGACCTCATGGCTCACTTTCGGCTTTTCATTTGAGAGTGCAGCTCCTCCTGACCTCCTCCTGAGCAGCTTAATTCTCTTCTCATAAGGGGGACAAAGGAAAAAAAAAAAAACCTGTCAACTTCAGAATCCTCCATAAACTGGCTCTCTCTTTTGCATCTTTGGGAATATTGTCCTTATTTAACAAGAAAGAGACAAAAATGCATAGACATATTGAGCTTACATATAAAGAGCATATGTGCACATTGTGCTTAGGCGCCATCCACAAACTCAGGCCAGGCTGATATGGAAAATATATGTAGTGAACAAGCAAAACATTGATTGATCATTTGTTTAACATCTTCCCCAACAAGTGGACAGTCATTGTTTATAAAACAAAGCAGAATGTGGAAATTTCAAATACTCTTGCCAGCTTGCATTTCTTCCTTCTGCCCAGTAGGACAAGCCTAGGCAGTCTCGGAGGGCCAGCCTAACAGAGAAGCCCATTCTAGGCACTCCTGAAATCTTCCAGGTATAATTCATCTTCCCAAGAGAAGTTACTTTTCATGCAACCTTCCTGCTTCTCTGTACTCTATGGAGTAGAGCTCACTGCCCCAGCTCCCTGAGCATGGGAACCAGGTTGGGTCCTGGCCAGGGTTTATGCACAGAGTAAGGACTGCAGCTTAGGCTGCTGGATTTCTCTACTGTTCTTTTGTAGGTACCTTAGGTGACTTGGGTGGTGACCACTGTTCAGAGGCATGAGCCAGATCTAGACACCAGTCTGCTTATTTTCTTTATTCTGAATTCTTGAATCTGGGGGATCCTGGCCTTTTACTGTTGCTTGTACCAGAGGCCAATGCAAACTCATCTGAAATCATAAACTCCAGCATTATGTCCAAACATTTATTTGCCTTTGTTGATATAATTTCAGGGTTCAGGTGGGTGGGGAGAAAAGGCTGGAGCAGAGCAGAAGAAGGCAGGAAAGCATTTTGTATCTTAAGGCGGGATGGAGCCAACTCTCATTATGGCAGCGTGGGGATGCAACGAAGCAGAACACACACAGTCTGGCTGTGGTTGTCTTAGCACAGGGCTGAGCTGCCTACCTTTAAGATGCTCAAGAGATCTTAAAGTTTTGAGAAAGCCTTCTGACTACTCGATTTTATAGCAGAGTGTTCACTGATTTTTTTTTTTTTTTGACATTGGTGCCCAAAGTTTTGAAAAGATAAGTGCATTAAGAATTTAAACACTGGGAAAGCAATCACTCAGTGACATTTAATAACATTAATGCAGTGGGATTACAGAATTAGCACCGTAATGCACAGCTCAACCCCAGTTTCCTTTCAGTGATTAGAGAATTCCTGACCAATTAACGTGAGAATTCTGCTGCAGCGTGTGGGGTGGGGGTGGGGGGGTGTGGGGCTGAGGCTGAGTTCTGTTTTGTTAACTACTGGGAGAGGGAAGATTTTGCACTAGCTGGCCACGTTAAGTTCTGGTCCACAGGAGTCTGGAACTAGTTGGAGGCCGGTGTCTGGAAAGAGATGTGCGCGTGCGTGCACATGCCTGGGTGTGTGTTCTAATCTGTGAAGACATGTGGAAATAGTTGAGTGACACTGAATGTCCTCTTAACACTTTTCGCCATATTATTTTTTTTAAATTTGTTCGTTTTTATTTGATGTGTGTGAGTGCCTGAATTTAAAATGTGGGTCACATGAGTGTTTATATCTGAGGAGGCCAGAAGAGGGCATGGAATCCTCTGGAACTGAAGTTACAGGTGGTTGTGAGAAGCCCAATTTAGGTTCTGGGAACTAAACTCAGGTTCCGAGGAAGAACAGCAACTACTCCTTTTTTTTTTTTGGTTTTTTGAGACAGGGTTTCTCTGTGTAGCCCTGGCTGTCCTGGAGCTCACTTTGTAGACCAGGCTGGCCTCTATCGAACTCAGAAATCTGCCTGTCTCTGCCTGGGATTGAAGGCGTGCCCCACCACCGCCCAGCAACAGCAAGTACTCTTAAACACCGAGCCATCTCTTTAGGTTCCATTATTTCTTTTAGACTGGATCTTCCACTGAACTAGGAGTTTGCAATTGTTGCTCTATTGGCTAGCTAGACAGTGAGACCCCAAGACCTGCTTGTCTCTGACCCCCCCACCCCACCCCAACAAATGGCTGTTCATAAAGAATCCTTAGTGGATTAGGTGACCTGGACTCTAAGAACTAGAAATGGACCCATATATACATTTTAGTGTTGAATACCTTTCTTTGGACTAGAGATACCAGTCTGCAAATGAAACCTTACACGGAAACCTAGAACATAGAATGAGTGAAGGGGGTGTGGTTTAGATGAATCCAGGGTCTCCTAGCTTCTTTCCATACTATACCAAAATATTCACTGGCTTGCTCCCCACTTTATCTGCCCCCATCCCAGGATATCTGTCATCACACTATGTATTCTTTATCAGAACAGATTTCACTCTAAGACTGCACCCAGCCAAGGCCGGGTCTCCGGTTGGATAGAAAGACTTCTGGATGGGCCGAAATATGAAGACACAACCAGGTCGACAATGATGCACACTCACTCAGAGACACCCCAATGCCCTGCTTAGCACCAGGGCCTCACTAAGGCTGTCTTGCCTCCAGGAGAGCACTGAGCATCCATGGATTACCCTAGCCTGGCTCTGCACTTCAATTTGAGCTGTGCCAAGGGGTGTTGTATGGAGCAAGCTCCTTAAGTCCAGCTCACCTTCCTCACCTGCCTGCATGGGGGATAGCAACAGAGCCAACACCGTAGAGAACCTGGAAAGAGGCAAATGGTCTTCCCAAGGGCTGTGCAAAAACATTTCAGGAAATGCACGCACTAGAAGGAACAGCCCCATCGAATTAGCCATTTCTACTTCTGAGTATCTGTATTAGTTCCCTCCAAACCTGGAGAGGCTCAGCTCTGTCAGTATCCTGGCTGAAGGATGAGCTGGGGCAGGGCCTTCCTTCTCTGGTTCTCTGCTCCCAATTTTCTTCCAGGTCCCGCTGGCCAAGCAGGACCATCTTGCAGGCACGTGACAGCCTCTCACGGCTGAGCTGTGGCACATAAAGAGATTTACAGTTATAGAGCATCTCACTGTGGATCTGCTTCATTGGGGAGTGGAAGTCATCCACACTCTCTGGTCCCAGCTGCACACTAGCTGAGGGAGCCTGCCAGCTTTCTTGTTTCCAGGGCTCCCGGTCCTAGGGAGTGTTTTGAGCTCACCCCTCCCCACACCACAGGATCCCCTTTGCTCTTTGCTCCATTTTTTTTCCCCACCAGAGAAGGGAGGAGGAGGTGGTCTGAGCTGCCACACCAGGCAATGACAATTAAGCTCATTCAGAGCCGAGTCATTTGCATGCATCTCCTCACTAGGCGGAGAACACTCAACCTGTCATTATCTCTTGGCATAGCTGGTACCCAAGTCACGTGGCTGTGGGGATGGCAGCTTCCTTTCCTTGGGTGCTGCCGGGCAGGATGGAGCAGGGTGGGAATCTGGCCAGAGCTGGGGGAGGAAGAGGACGCAGATGAGGTGCTTGGGCCCGGGTCAGGTCTGTAAAGGATGTCCAGGGAGGACTCATGTGAGGGTAGCTTCCACCTCCCCAGCTGGAATTTATTGAACGAGATTATCCCTTGAAAAGTATTAAAAGCCACCATTTTGCTGCACACCCACAGAGCAGGCTCCCGTAGCAGCTGTTCCCTCAAAGGCACTCCAGCTGTTCCCTGCCCCCAGTCAGCACCCACTACTTCTCTTCCCTGTCCCTCCCCCTCCCCCAGGTCCAGCTCAGCAAATCCAGTTCCACACACTGCCTTGCCTCATCTGGGGGAGTGCAGCATTTCTCTTCTCAGAAACTGATGTACAAAAGAGCTAGACTCGGAGATCAAGGTCTTGTATGATTCCTCCACGATAGACCGAAGAGGAAAAAACAAGGCTCAAAGGTCAAGAGGTCTGGTGGTTAGGGGGCGCAGAGTCTTCATCAGGGCCAGCCTACCTTTAGTTAGAATGGGTGGCAATCCCAAGAAAGATCCAGAGGCACCGCCCCCTCCTAAAGCTAGCCAACATCCAACAAGATCTGAATCCCATATCTGGATTTTATTCCTTTCATTTAATCTTTGATCCTTGTTTAAATGCAGATACTCACAGAAGAGGCAGCACTATAAACCAGTTCAGTCATTTATTTGCCCTGTAAAAAGAATAGGTCTCTTTAGCCCCCCCCTAACACCCCCCCCCCCCCCCCGAGAATAACACTGTAGAGGGAAGAGAGAGTCAAGAGAAGATCCATCGCTTGAGCAAGTCTGGAACAGTGAGTAGGGCAAGTGCAGGGAGGATCTGAATGCAGAGGCCTGGCCTCCCGGGATGCTTTTGGTTTGTAGTTTCCCAGTAGTAACTCAGTGATCTGGGGACACCGGGGGTGGGGCGTGAGGGAGTGTCCTTGGCCAATCAGTATAGTGACAGCCGGTCCATCTCTGAGTGGAGGCTGGAAGAGTAACCTCTCGGCCTCTCCACATTCCCTGCTGCTGCAATGGGCCACATGCCCACAAAGCCCAAGCCGCTGTCTCTTTGATTAGCACAGTTTTATCAAAAGGGACAACTGCATTCACTGCCTATTCCCACCTCAGAGTCAACAACCCTAGCCAGGCACGGCCCATGTGTGAAGCCTTTTTGGTGCCCAAGAGGTGTGGCCTGCCAGGGAGGCTTGAGTGCCCACTTGATGATTCCAGATTTGAGGACGGTCTGAGCCGAGGCCAGCCTTGAAAAAAAACAAAACAAAACCCTCTGGTCCATGTCAGACCCTGAGCCCAGGTAGTTTGGTGCTGTTCATTGTCTCAGCATGTGTGTGTCTGTCCTTCAGCTCCCTGGAGGATACTCAAAGACAAGTCCTTCTCTACAGACTGTGTAGCACTCAGTGCAAGGCCAGGCATACAGCTATTGTCCGCTTAGCACCAAACGACTGAATGCTAACAGGTACCTCTGAGTCACTCACAGTCTGACTGAGACACCATCCAGGTCCCTTGTGTGCAGGACTAGCTCAGGGTCTGCTGATCTGACCTTAGTAGGCAGTCAGAATTTTTCAGACCAGCCTCCAGTTTCTGGAGGAAGGTGCCATCCTAGAACTGAATACTTGGGCTAGTTTTGATCCATCTGTGGCTCTGCCCCAAGGCTTCAAAGCTAAAGAAAACCATGGAGAAGTTTCATGGTTCCAAGAGTTTTTGAATATTAGTTTTGCATTTACTGTGGAAGAGTGGGCAAGTTAACTTCTCTAGGCTCAGGCTTCCTCCTCTCTACAGGGAGGATCACGAACCATCCCCATCAAAGTTGGCTAGGAAGGTGACATGAGATGGTGGGTATAAAGTGCTCACCGGAGCCACACACCTACAGAATCCAAGCTCTTTCCTCTTTGAAATGTTTCGATTTATCAAAAAAAAAAAAATCAGGGGATAACAACACAGGATAAATGTCATCCTCTGTTGTCTCTCGGTGTTGTAGGAAAACAACTGATGAAATCAGTTTAAAGGAGAAGAAAGGCTGTGCTGTGGTTTGCAGTTTAAGAAGGGATGCAGCCTATCATGGTGGAGAAAATGAGGACCAGGGACACAAGGCAGCCATCTCACCAGCCCTGTGTCTGAAGTTCTTACTCATCTCTTTCCCATACTTTCCCATGATCCAGTTTTAGGAATGGTTCAATATATATATATATATAGTTTGTGGTGCTGGGATCAAACCTCATACCCAGAACAAAGAACACAGTCTTAAATGTGTCACAGTGAGACCTCAGTCAGGAAACAGAGTGGACAGGAGATGAGACTGGACTACAAAACCTTAAGGCCTGCTCAAGCAGCTCATTTCCTTCTAATGGTTCTACAGTTTTCCACAATGGCACCACCAATGAGGATCAAGCGGTCAAACACATGAACCTATAGGGGACGTTCTGTGTCAAACCACAATCACTCCATTGTTTTCTATAGCCTAAGACTGATGTCTTGAAGGAACCACAATAGAATTTGTTAGGGAACGGAGGTTTTTATTCTCAACGAGGGGGAAACCAAACTCCCATCATTTCTGGTGAGGCTACTCTAAGAAATAACATAATTTTGGATGGGGACACACACACACAAAGGTAATTTTCTGAATGGTCTTCAAGGTGAAGATACTTGTATGAGGGCCAGACACATCATCACCAGTAACTCAAACTTACTGACCATCTATCATAGAGTTCATATAGAGACCCTTCAGAGAAGGAATTCTTACACCATCTTAATCGACGAGGAACCTCAGTGGACAGATGCTGTGGCTAGGGCTTCCCAGCAGATACTGGCAGAGCTAGCATTACAGCCCAGGTCTGGCAGACCCGAAGCCCAGATCCTTCCCTAAGCACATCACCTGCTGCACTAAGATGGCCAAGAACCGCTCTGCAGGTAGCGAGAATGCGAGGTGTATGGTGTGTCTGAGCCCAGCACACCAGCCTGGTGTCTGAGCCTTGGCAAGTACTCAACACCTGCTCAACTGGGCTGAACACTTCAAGACATAAAGAGACTTTGGGGAACATCAGGGTAGGGGAAAGGAGAGGGACTGCTAAGAGGTGACCCAGGCAGCTATGGCATCCAGACCCTCGAGAAGACAACTGCTCTGAGCACGCTTCCGAGGTGACTGCTGTGAGTTTGCTCTCTCACTGCTTCTAGTGGCTCCACAGAGTCCTGCCCTGCCCCAAAGGCTTGTGTTCAATGGTGATGGACATCAGAATAAGGAGCCTTGCCGGTGAGTGGGGAGACAAGCTCTGTGCCTTTAATGGGATTTCTCTGGACGGCTGAGCTGTGATGGCCAGGCTCCTCATTGTTGCCACTTCTTTATGCTCAAAGGAGGTAGACCAACCATTCCCAGTCTCTTCCCTTTATCTCAGCCTGCTCTCCACCTGCCTATCTATCTGACGAGTCTGGCTTCTTCCAGGGCTTCCAGTGGCAGATGAAGACGAGAGGCCAAGTGGGTTGATTGTCCCAGGGGGCCGAGATGGAAAAGATCTCTCTCATGCCCATCCATCTGCTCATGCTGCCCTGGCAATAGGGCCTGTCTGGGATCCCGGGATCCCTGCCATGGGCTTTTAGGACCTCTGGGGACCACCATTGCCTGACTTGCAGAACAGGTTGTCTGTTGGCTGTGAAGGCTGGGGCTCTTCACTGGCGAGAGTCTGTTTTCTGGTTCCTCTTGCTTCTCCCTCTCTCCTTGGTTAGGTCCTTGCCCCTCCCCTCTCCCACTGCATTATGGGGCTACTATGACAACCATTTCCCAGTCCCTCAGTGAGACCTCCCCTGGTGTCCATTATCCTCCACTCCTCCATCTCCAGGCTTATGGTGCATCTCTCTGTAGCAAGCTTAGAGCCCCTGGCCCCTCAGGGAGTCACGTGCAAAACCAGTCCTACCCAGAAAGCAAAGGCAGACAGAATGGAGGGCATCCCAGCTGAGACCTTCAGACAAACTTCCTTCACCAACTGTCTCTTTCGGTCCTAAGCTCATGGAGCCTGTCTCTGTTGGGCAGGACTTCTCCACTTCAGCCAGCTCTGTGAGAGAAAGGGTGTGTGCACGGAGTGGGTGGCTGGGGTGATGTGAGAGTCTGACGGGCCCCTCCAACTATGGTTCTGACCTCCTGCCTCTGGGGAGCCAGACTATCTGCTTTTGAATCCTGGGTTGCCTCCTTTCTAGCTCTGTCCTCTTGAGGCATCTTTAATCTCTCTGAGCTTTGATGTCACCATTCCCAGCCTCCTCTCTCTAAGGAGAACACACTGTAGATATGTCACCCCTGGGCCAGGGCTGGGGAGTAGTCAGGACACAGAGACATGCGCATTCCTTCCAATCTCCGCTTAGTTTTCCATTCTGTGTAATGGAGAAGGCTGAGTTCTGTTGGGCGTAAGGGGAATCATTCCTGTAGCCGACTCAGGAGAGCCCAGGCAGAAAGTCCGGCTGCCTTCCTGGGCTCTCCCTGAGCTATGGGCTGGGGACTCTTACTCTCTTAGAGTTCTTTCCTTTAAATCCCAGATTTCCTTGTGAGTACATTCTAAGAACCAGAAACCAAAGATCAGGAAATGTTTCTTCCTTCCATGGTTTCCATGGCTCCATACGGACCTACTTTCCCTACTCCTCAGAAGATAAATCCCACCATAGTGAGGAGGCACTGAGGGACACATTGCACTTTCTATTTGTGAATGGCTATGCCTAGCAAAGCACGCTGTAACAATGAGCGGATCCTAGCTCGGAGATGGCAAGGGCAGCAAGTGAGCAAGCATGAGGATCCAAGTTTTAATCCTCAGCACCTACATGAGAAATAAGCTAGACCTGGTAGGCATAAACACCCATATCTCACTTAGTGCTGTTAGAGGGTGCAATCAGCCTGCATATAGGCTTCAATGAAAGACCCTGTCTCAAGGGAATAAGGTGGAGAGTCATACAGTGGGACACCTGATGTCATTTGCCTTTGTGTGTACATGGGTGCATGCATCTACACATGCATGTGTACATATACCATGTGCACAGGATACACTGCACAATATACACAGCCCCCCCCCCC